>PISX010017242.1:0-43935 GCA_004024625.1 Mellivora capensis | reverse complement strand
AATGTGATACAACACATTAATAAAAGAAAGAACAAGAACCACATGATACTCTCAATAGATGCTGAAAAAGCATTTGACAAAGTACAGCATCCCTTCCTGATCAAAACTCTTCAAAGTGTAGGGATAGAGGGCACATACCTCAATATTATCAAAGCCATCTATGAAAAACCCACCACAAATATCATTCTCAATGGAGAAAGACTGAAAGCTTTTCCGCTAAGGTCAAGAACACAGCAGGGATGCCCATTATCACCACTGCTATTCAACATAGTACTAGAAGTCCTAGCCTCAGCAGTCAGACAACAAAAAGAAGTTAAAGGCATCCAAATCGGCAAAGAAGAAGTCAAACTCTCACTCTTTGCAGATCATATGATACTATATGTGGAAAACCCAAAAGACTCCACTTCAAAACTGTTAGAACTTGTACAAGAATTCAGTAAAGTGTCAGGATATAAAATCAATGCACAGAAATCAGTTGCATTTCTCTACACCAACAACAAGACAGAAGAAAGAGAAATTAAGGAGTCAATCCCATTTACAATTGCACCCAAAACTATAAGATACCTAGGAATAGACCTAACCAAAGAGGCTAAAAATCTATACTCAGAGAACTATAAAGTACTCATGAAAGAAATTGAGGAAGACACAAAGAAATGGAAAAATGTTCCATGCTCCTGGATTGGAAGAACAAATATTGTGAAAAAGCAATCCACACATTTAATGCAATCCCTATCAAAATCCCATCCATATTTTTCAAAGAAATGGAACAAATAATCCTAAAATTTATATGGAACCAGAAAAGACCTCGAATAGCCAAAGGAATATTGAAAAAGAAAGCCAAAGTTGGTGGCATCACGATTCCGGACTTCAAGCTCTATTACAAAGCTGCCATCCTCAAGACAGTGTGGTACTGGCACAAAAACAGACACATAGATCAATGGGACAGAATGGAGAGTCCAGAAGTAGACCCTCAACTCTATGGTCAACTAATCTTCGATAAAGCAGAAAATAATGTCCAATGGAAAAAAGATAGCCTCTTCAATAAATGGTGTTGGGAAAATTGGACAGCCACTTGCAGAAAAATGAAATTGGACCATTTCCTTACACCACACACGAAAATAGACTCAAAATGGGTGAAGGACCTCAATGTGAGAAAGAAATCCATCAAAATCCTTGAGGAGAACACAGGCAGCAACCTCTTCGACCTCAGCCACAGCAACATCTTACTAGGAACATCGCCAAAGGCAAGGGAAGCAAGGGCAAAAATGAACTATTGGGATTTCATCAAGATAAAAAGCTTTTGCACAGCAAAGGAAACAGTTAACTAAACCAAAAGACAACTGACAGAATAGGAGAAGATATTTGCAAATGACATATCAGATAAAGGGCTAGTGTCCAAAATCTATAAAGACCTTATCAAACTCAACACCCAAAGAACAAATAATCCAATCAAGAAATGGGCAGAGGACATGAACAGACATTTCTGCAAAGAAGACATCCAGATGGCCAACAGACACATGAAAAAAACGCTCCACATCACTCAGCATCAGGGAAATACAAATCGAAACCACAATGAGATATCACCTCACACCAGTCGCAATGGCTAAAATTAACAAGTCAGGAATTGACAGATGCTGGCAAGGATGTGGAGAAAGGGGAACCCTCCTACACTGTTGGTGGGAATGCATGCTGGTGCAAGCGCTCTGGACAAGAGCATGGAGATTCCTCAAAAAGTTGAAAATAGAACTACCCTATGACCCAGCAATTGCACTACTGTGTATTTACCCTAAAGATACAAACGTAGTGATCTGAAGGGGCACGTGCACCCAAATGTTTATAGCAGCAATGTCTACAATAGTCAAACTATGGAAAGAACCTAGATGTCCATCAACAGATGAATGGATAAGGAAGAGTGGTATATATACACAATGGAATACTATGCAGCCATCAAAAGAAATGAAATCTTGCCATTTGCAATGACGTGGATGGAACAAGAGGGTATTACGCTTAGTGAAATAAGTCAATCGGAGAAAGACAACTATCATATGATCTCCCTGATATATGGAAGTGGAGATGCAACATGGGGAGTTTGGGGGGTAGGAAAAGAAGAAAAGAAACAAGATGGGATCGGGAGGGAGACAAACCATAAGTGACTCTTAATCTCACAAAACAAACTGAGGGTTGCTGGGGGGAGGGGGGTAGGGAGAGGGGGGTAGGGTAATGGACATTGGGAAGGGTATGTGCTATGGTTAGTGCTGTGAAGTGTGTAAATCTGGCGATTCACAGACATGTACCCCTGGGGATAAAAATACATTATATGTTTATTTAAAAAATTAAAAATGAAAAGAAAAAATATATATATAGTTTTAAGGGGTTTTTTTAATTTCAAGAAAGTTTTTTTATTTTAGTTTTTAGTCATTTTAAAAATTTTATTCTTTGGTTTTCTTCTCTGGGGACTCTTCACATATGTATTGGGTATTCTTTACCTATTTTCTGTATTTATTACATTCCCCTCAAACTCTTTTTTATGTCTTCTTTCCTTTTTGGTTTTAAGAGCTTTTCCTATTTTGGGGGCACCTGAGTGGCTCAGTCAGTTAAGTGTCCAGCTCTTGATTTTGGCTCTGGTCATGATCTCAAGGTTGTGAGGTCAAGCCCCCTGTCAGTTTCCACACCCCATGTGGAACCTGTTCAGTATTCTCTCTCTCTCTCCCTCCCTCCCCCAAACAAACAAACAAACCTCCTATTTTCCATTTTCTATTTCTCTCAGAGCAATTCTCATTTGTTTTGTTCTTCCTTGTATTTCTTCTAGTTTGGCCTTCATCCCTGAAGCCATTTTTCTTTTATTTCCAGTTCTGTTTCGAATTTTTCACTTCTCTTTTCAAATCTTCCTGTTCCTGAATCATTCCATCTTTGAATTTTTCTCATTCTGATTTATGTCGTCTTTTATAGTTTGTATTTTCTTTTTTGTAGTTTATTTTGAAATATTACATTTTCCATTTATTTGCATTCCATTGATTATATTTCTGTTTTGTGGCATTTTTTTGGTATTCTTTCATTGTCTATAGTGATATTATTCTGCTTCTTATTCTGTCTTTCATATACTAGCATTGTTGGTATTTGACTACAGTCTTTTCCTATGACTCCTTTTTCAATGAAATGAGTTTTCCTTTACTTTCAGGAGAGAATGATGACAACAGAGAACTTTTCTAGTTCCACAGTCCCGAACTTCCCTTCTGTTGATTTCATGAAGTAATTTTAAAAATATGACCTCATAAATTCTGAGTTCGTCTTCCCTGCTCCCCTCCCCATTTTTTATTTGACTTTGACCTTTTCTTTGCCCTTGTTGTTTCCACCTTGTTCAGTTTGGATTCTACTTCCAGGATTTTCTCCTCAGAATAGGGCTTTGTCTTGGAAGACTGCTTTGGTTTTGCAGGATTTTTTTTTTTTGAAGATTTATTTATTTATTCTAGAGAGAGAGAGAGCATATTTGGGGGGGGATGAAGGGGGGAGAATCTTAGAGGGGCTCACACTGAGCATGCAGCCTGACACAGGGCTCAATCAATCCTGAGATGGCCACCTGAGTGGAAACCAAGACTTGGACACTTAACCTGACTGAGCCACCCAGGTGCCCCTGGTTTTGCAGGTTTAAGAGTTCAAAGGGCCTGGACTCCCCTGAATGGTAAGATCTCCCTTAGTCTCCTTGTACTCCCTTATGCATCAGAAACTTCTCCCTGCACCCCAGCCTTGCCATTGTTCTCCAAATGAACCCATGGAATTTTCCAGTAAGTTCCTCAGGTGATTTGGGGATCCTTCAGTTCTCAGGAGTATCAGAAGTCCCCCTACCTTCCTTTGTCTTTCTTTTACATGGTTTCTGATACCATGTGAGTCATACATTATTGGTAGTGTGACCCTGCTCACTCAGACTTTGGAGTTCAAGGAAACACTGGTTACCAGGTTTTGTTGTAGGTGTTGTTCATGGGTTTTTGGTTTTGATAACCTAGTTGCTGTGAATGTGTTACTAGCAGGATTCAAGGAGATTAGGAATTCCTCTGCCACCTAGTGGCCTGACTTGGTACATTTACTAAAGGTCTTTACATTGTACACTGAAAATGGGTGAACTTTATGATACGTAAATTATATATAAACCGATATATACATATATATTTTTATATAAATTGATAAGGTTAAAAAATCCAAACCTTACAAACAACTCTGCACTATTAGCATTGACATCTTGCCAGAATTCCCTGTGTCCCTAACCATGTGGACATGTAGGGATCACCAGACATGGAAGACAAGCCTCCATGAAGGAGGCGTCCCATACTCTGTTCTCCTCTCCTGCAGTGGCACAGGGAGAGATTACCTTCCCTGGCCCATGGGACTAGCTCTAGCCACTGGAACTTGATCAGAAGTGGTGTGTGCTGCTTTTGGGCTGAGGCATTAAAAAAAAAAAAAAAGATTTTATTTATTTGCTTTCAGAGAGAGAGAGAGAGAGAGAGAGAGCGAGCGCATACAAGCAAGGAGAGCTTCAGGCAGAGGGAGAAGCAAGCTCCCCACTGAGCAAGGAGTCTCATGTGGGACTCAATCCTGGAAGCCAGGGATCATGACCTGAGCCAAAAGCAGACACTGAACTGACTGAGCCATCCAGGCATCCTTGAGCTGGGGCATTTAAAGCTGGTGTGCTCTTCCAATGCTCTCTTTCCCTATATGGCAACTCTGTAAGTGCGAGCATGGCAGACTAGCTTTTCCTAGTCTGACCAGCTCAACGTCTACCCTCTACCAGGAAAGACCATGATCCAGGCCAGCAAAGAGGAAGGGCAGCTCGGAGGAAACAGGAGCGAGTCAGAGAGAAGAAAAACAGAACTGTCAAAATCTCTTCTACACATTCCCATCCTTTCCTATTTGTTTCACCTTGCATGCAATTCAGGATACCCATTTCTGACATTTGATGTAAACCCAAATAGATAACTCTTCCATTTTTAAGACCGTTATGCCTCTAGCTGGGTGTGCAAGTCACCTGCGTGAACAGCTCCACCGAGTGGCCATTTTCACAGCTCTCGGGACACTGGTCACCCCTAGTTACCCCAATGATCGATCACCAATCATCCCTAGGAGAGTAAATAGATCTAGAGACACCGTTTCTGAGTTTCTTTGTGACCAAGACTTTTCCTTTTCTAATATTGGGTGGATGATAGGAAACCACACACACTCTTGTTCGGTAAAACAGAGCTCCAGGATGTGAAGAACAGCAAGTGGAAAATAGGGCAAAATGAGCAAGAGGACCTGGAAATAAATGACAGTGATGTTAACTGGGGTCAGGTCAGCAGGGAGATGACATCCTGGACAGACTGTGGAGGGACAGTGCAGCCTACTGGTTAAGCACTGGGAACTGGGGTGAGATGGGTTTGATTGGGATCCTCCTCTCTCTACTTTTGATTAGCTGTGTGGCATTAGGCAATTTCCTCACGGTCTCTGAGCCTCATTTTCCTTGCCTTGTAATTCAGTTCTAAGGATGAAATGAAGTAACACCTAGGAAGGATTTAGCGTAGTATTAGGCACTAGCAAGCACTAACTGCGGGGCTGGGTCCCCAAGGTGGTGGGTTCACCTCTGAGAGCTCCCCGTGGAGACAGAAAACCAGCCATCCTTGCAATCTGACCTCTCTTGGTTGAGGTCTGGGACTTGGATAGAACGCTTGCTTTAGGCACTTTTTAGCTTTATAAGACTTGGAGAAGCCCCCATGAAGTTGGTGCAAAATAGAATTTGTAGGGAAATGTCTGCGGAGAGCAGAATTGCAGTGGAGGACTAACTCTGTCGTTAGCTGTGTATTCCACATAATCATGTTAGCTATTGTTGCTGGAATGACTTTTCAGTCAAAAGAAAACCTGCACACTGTGACCAAACGTTCCATAGAAACCATTGCTGACAGGGTGGATGTGGTCCTTCTGTGGCGTGGATACGCACCTTTTGTCTCTCACCCAGGGAGCCTAGTGTGGGGGTGAGGCCCGGAAGGGCAGGGGGAGCCGCCTGAGGGCTGGCGGTGGGCTGTGTGTGTGTGAAAGCTGCTGTCTTTGCGGGTTGTTTTGATCTTCTGGGCACAGAACATTCACGCGCTCTTTGCAAAACCCCTTTTCAGGACTCCTATTGATGATGAAACACCATTCCACAGAGGCAGTGAACAAAAAGAACTTGGCCAGACATCTGGCTGGGACATCCCCAGGCCCCTCTGTCCCCATGTGTCGTTAACTACACTCATGCCTGCCTCCCGAACCTGGTGCTCCTCCTGCATGCCCCACTTCAGTGAATATTAACTACTAAGTCACCATGACTGAGTCACCATGCTGAACATCGGGGCGTCCTCCAGGCTATTCCCCCATCCCTCCTATCTGTCTCCTTCTCTCACTATGAGTTCATAAAATCTGGCTGACTCTGCCCCAGAAACACCCCTAGTGTTCCCCACTTCTCTCCACCAACAGAATGCTCAGTGTTTCTTTCATCATGACCTTGGGCCATGGCCTCTCTCAGTGGACACCTGCCCCTTGCCATGTGTCCCTCACACTTCTCTACAGTTCTCCAGAGCCTTCTTTCTAAAACCAGGCACACACCCCACTGAAACTTTGGTACCATTATTACTAGGAAAGAAGGGGAGCATAGACACTAGGAAACAGCAGTCTTTGTCATAGGCAATAAAAGCCAGGCATTGTGCTGAACAATTTATAAAAACCTCTCACTTATTCATTGCTCTTTCCTGAAACAGTAACCGCAGAGCCCGACTTCAATGCCATTCCCTTTCCTTCTCCCTCAGAAGCCTTTCTTCAAGTACAACTTCCTCCTTGAGGCAGCAGCCAGAGATCTTTGCTCAATGGCTGGTGAAGCTCCCTTAGTGAAGCATGATCATTGTTTCCTATTTAACAAATGAAAAAGAAGTTAACTCAGAGAGGTTAAGTCATCTACCAATTGTCACACAGAGTTGAAGGCTTAATGTTATCCCAGGTAATCTGACTCTCCAGGCCACATGTTTAGCCACTTATGCCACACCAAGAATGAGTAACAAGGTCTTTGCCCCTAAGGAACACCTCGACTGGTGGGAGAGCTAGATATAAACAAGTAACTCTGAGGAAACGTGATACCTACACTAATTAAGTCTGACATTTTCTGGAGCCCTGAGGAAGTAGTGAGCCAGTTGTTTCCCTTAGCTTCTCTCCCCATCCCACAGCTGGCTTGTGCATGCCATCAGCACAGCCTTCACAATCTTTAAGTCGAAATATTTCTTATAAAAATTAGGAAATACCGTACAACTGGAGAATGGAGCCAGCAGAAGGACTATGCTCCTGTGTGCTCAAATCACACCGCTGATCCATGTAGGGCCTTTTAATCCTGCTGTTGGAATCATGAGCAGATGCTGATGGGATCTGTTCTTGGGCCATTGGTGAAGTTGCAAAGGATTCTCTCTTGGTGGGGTTCCAGCTGACAGTCTGACAGCTCACAGAAGCAAACCCCAGAGATCCGTCCGTCCGCTCCTCTCTCTCAGAAATGTAACTGGTTACTCCATGGGCCCTGGTCTTCATTTCCACAAGGTATGTCTGTCCTCCCTCTCTTAGTTCTCTTTTCCTTCCTCCTCAAAAATCTGTTAAACATCTATTTGTGCTAACTACAATGATGGGAGTTGAGATGCAGGGATGAATAAGAAGACATAGACCTCATCCCTACAGACACAGTATTTCCAGAGCAGCGGGAAAGAATATGCACTTCAGAGCCCAAGGGTCACAACTATAATCCAAGCTACACTACTTCTTGGCTGTGTGACCTTGACAAGTTACTTAGCCTTTCTGGATCATAGTTTCCTCATTCGTAAAATGGCATAACATAGGTATCTGCCTTAGGGAGTTGTTGTGTGAGTTAGAATGAGAGGATTACCCATAATGCACTTAGAACAGTGCCTGGCATATGAAAATACTATGCACGTATTTATTGTTGTGATCTGTATACAGTCTAGTGCCATTCTGAAAGCTGTAATTTGATCACTTTTATTCACCCAAGATAAATCACACAGCATGCAAGTGTTGCCTGGCACATAGTAACCTCTCAAGGAGTAATGCTAGCAATCATCATAATCATCATTGGTGTGGTTTGAATGGAAAAATCTGGATTATTTCAGGTAAGTTGTCATTTTGTTGCTCGTTGCTGAAGTGTGAGGAACATGAAACTGATTTGTTAAGGGAATTTTCTGAGCATGACATCTGTTGTGCCAAGAGACAAAACAATGGTGAAAACCTAGTTGTGAGGAGAAGAGGCAAGGCTTAACTGTAGAAGGAAAATTGACGTCTTTGTTGGTCTGGAGTGAATTCTCTTCTCAGGGAGCCAGAAGGTGATGCTAAGTCATGGAGTTAAACTGAAAAGCCCGAACTGTTGGCCTGCTGAGTGTAACCCAGGGCTGGCAGGCCGCAGTGGCGTTCAGCACCACACCGCCTGGCGGAGACGAAAGGAAGAACAAATGCCGACCAAGGTCCACTGTCCACAGGATGGACATTGTGTGGTATGTGTGTGTGTGTAGATGTGTGTGAGTGATGCATGTGTGGAGATGTGGGTGTGTGTGTGTGTGGAGATGTGGGTATGTGTGTGTGGCATGTGGGGTGTGTGTGTGTGCATGTGTGTGGTATGTGGTACACGTATATATAGGATATAGGTTTCGTATGGGAAGAATGTGGTATATATGTGTGTGTGGATGTGTGCTCTCTGGTGTGTGTGTGTGTGTGTGAGATGTGTGGTATGTGTATGGTGCGTGTGTGGGGTATGCGGTGTGATATGTGTGATGCATGTGTGGTATGGGGAGGTGTGTGTGGGTGTGTGAATGTGTGTGGTAGTGGGGCGTGTGTGGTAGGTTTGGAGGGGTGTGATGTGCATATGTATTGAGAGTGAGAGGGCAGGGACCTGATCTTGCTTTATCAATGAAGGAGGCAAACATTTTAAATTATTCTTACACTGGGTGTTTTCTGTCAGTTGGGCCATTTCTTTAAAGGTGCTGTTAGGAATAACTATTACTCTCCTGGGGACCTTATTTTATTCTTATAAAGTTAAGTAATCATATGTGTTTGAAGTAGGTCAACAAAAAAAGAGTTGTCTGGTTTTGCCGTCTAAGCAACTCCGCCTGTGTTGTCATCAGCATGACTTTTTAATTAAAGCCCCTTCCGAGTTCACAAGTTAGAACTTCACCCCCTGCCTGAAACCACAGAATTATTCACAGTCCCAGATGTCTCAAGAATGGCATGACACAAACACGGGTAGACGGAAAAATTATCCACGTTCATATGACTTAAAGCTTTGGTTCAAGGGTTTCTACAAAGATGAGTGGACTGAAGCCATTAATATTATTTTGGGAATCGTGGTATTTCTCAGGGCTTGGTAGGGCTCAGGTAGCTTACTTGAAGCCAAAATTGAAACAGAATGATGCTAAAGGTGAGCCAGGCAAAGAGACAAATGTTTCAACTCTACCTACACCACATACTGACTGTGTGTCTTGGGCAAGTTTTCTGAGCCTCAATTTCCTTGTCCGCAAAGTGGATTAAATAATGTAGCTCCCCAATGTCTTATTTATAATCCCCAAGCCTAAGAGCAATAAAAACTGGCATCATTTTCTTAACTCATTTGGCAGCGAAGTCTAATTGATCTTGATTAATTTGGTGGTAAAACCCTTCCCTAGGCTCACATGAGTCTTTTTATAATCTGTATTCATTTTATTTAATGTGGCCATACATGTTTCACTACAGAATTGTGAACGTATTAGTTATGGGGTATAGCCTCAGACCAGTGGGTACATAACATTAGGTGTTTGGTGCACTTGTGATGAGCACTGAGTGTTGAATCACTATATTGTATACCTGAAGCTAATATTACACTGTATGTTAACCAACTGGAATTAAAATAAAAATTTAAAAAGCCAAAAAATGTTTAATACTTGATGCAGTCTATTTGATGATTAAAAAAAATACTATGCAGTCTATTTGATGATAAAAAAATATATACTAAATTTCAATAAATATCATTAGGGTAAAGCCCAATAAACAATTTTCTAGGTTGATAAATAGTATTATCAGTTGGCCTGAATAAATCTATTTTAACAAAAGAAATAATAAATAAACGCTTGCAACATATCATGTCTCTGAAACCCAGAAGTCTCTGAATTCCAAAACACATTGGTCCCAAGGAGTTTTGACAATGGACCCCAGACCCGTACCTTCCTCATGGGATTGTGAGGACTGCATGAAATAATGTATATAGAACATCTGGAGCACCCTATGTCATGCCCTTTCCATTCCCCTCTCTCCCAGGAGGGCTTTTCTCAGGTGCAACTTCCTTCATCGGGCAGCAGGTCAGAGGCTTGTCAGGTGTATAGTCCTTCCAGCACTTCTGTCTGCTTGCCCACTTGCTTGCTCGTCTGTAGACTCCTTGACGGTATCGGTCAAGGGGTAGTGATTCGCAACACAAAGTCCATGTGTCACAAATATTTTAAAAATGAGTTCAGGAGCACCTGGGTGGATCAGTGGTTAAGTGTCTGCCTTCGGCTCAGGTCATGATCCCAGGGTCCTGGGATGGAGCCCATCATCAGGCTCCCCACTCAGCGGGGAGTCTGTTTCTCCTTCTCCCTCTGCCACTCCCTTGCTTGTGTTCTCTCTCTCTCAAATAAATAAATAAAATCTAAAAAGAGAGAGAGAGAGAGAGAAAGAGAGGCACAGAGGAGAGACCCACAGGGAGAAGGAGGAGGAAGCCCTATGAAGGTGGAGGCAGAGACTGGAGGGATGTGGCCACAAACCCAGGGCGCCTGGAGCCACCAGAAGCTGAAGGAGTCAAGGAAGAATTCTTCCCAACCGCTTTTGGAAGGAATATGGCCCAGCCAACACCTGGATTTCGGATTTGAGTCCCTCAGAACTGTGAGGGAATTAATTCCTATTGTTTTAAGCCCCCCAGTGGGTGATCATCTGCTACAGCGATCCTAGGGAACTAGTACACATAAAAGAAGTTGCCTAAACTCAGTTGCCTCATCTTAAAATGGGAATAGGACGTGGACATACTTTATAGGGTTGCTTGGAGGAGGAAAAGGAATTATTCATATAAACTGCATGGCCCTTGATAGGTGGAAACTGTTAAATGGCTGACGACGGCAGTGATGAAATGCTGCTTTCATCCAGCAGATGGCAGAAGATGGATTTGTAAATGAGAGGACTTGGTTCAAATTTACTGCCCAGCCAAGCCTTCTGTGCCTGATCGAAAGTAGTCTTCCTAGCTCACTAGCTGAAAGGGAATTCACCCTCCTTGCCTCAAAAGGGGCTTTCAGCCGTGTTGAAATTAAACTGATTGAGTTTGCCTTTGACAAGGTACACAAACAAGACTGGCACTGGGGGCAACAAAAACATTTGGATTATAGGCCCAGCTCCATGACCTCACCGGGACTCAGTTTCCCCATCTGTAAAATAATGATGATAAAATGAAATTCAAAGGACAACATACATTAGAGGGTGTTGTGGGAACAAAATGACCTAATGTGTGAAAGTGCTGGGAAAGCAACATGCCATCCAGCCCAGCAGGGGCCCAGCCAGGATTAATTCTGCAGGAATTGCAGGGTCATGGTCAATGTGCTCATTTGGTTATTCACTTGGCAAACATTTATTTGTGCCAGGCATTGTGTTAGGGCCTGGGAACATTGCTTCGAGAAGCTCATATCCTAGTTTGGGAGCACAAATATGATAAAGGTGTGCACAGGGAGTGATTTTCTCTCAGATGCTAGGAGGACGTTCCAACTCTGTGTTCTGGCTCAAAAAATAATTGAATGAACAGAACCCTTGTAGAACATTTATAGTTGATTCTTCTTTAAAAATTTCCACCCCTTAAAAAAATACCTGCCACTTATGCTTAAATGAAAACAGAAAATTGCAGGACAAGTCTGCACAGAAATCTCCATATGGCTGTATTAATAGTGGCTACCTCTGGGAAGGGGAGGAGGTGGTATTTGAGAAAATGGGATTTTCCCTTTTATTTTCTATACACACATACCATTTACATTTTTTAACAAGCGCACATTGCTTTGCCCGTTTGAAAAAAAGAGTAATAATATTTTTACTAACCCTGCGCCAGAAAACTCCTCTGTGCTCACTTGGCTAATTCAAACATTGTGATGTTCACTAATGATGGAGTGAGTTGTCTCCCTTTCTAAAAGAAAATTAAAAGGAAGAAAAAAGTTCATATTTTCTCTTTGTACCCTTGTGGGTCATCTAACCAGAAGCGATCCAGCTCTTTCAGCCCTTCTCCTCTCCTAAGTGGCTTACAAACATTAGCTCAGTGACCCACAGGGCCTCCTAGAGAGACGGCTTCTAATAAGATGCCAGTGAGTCACTAGGAAGTTCCAGGCTGTGCATGCTTTGTGTCAGTCAGTCATAACACTCTTAACGTGAGTCTACAGTTTTATAGTGTTCAAAAGGCTTTCTCCTGCATTATCTAGTATGACCCCTTTTTTTTTTTAAGATTTTATTTATTTATTTGACAGAGAGAGATCACAAGTAGGCAGAGAGGCAGGCAGAGAGAGAGGGGGAAGCAGGCTCCCTCCTGAGCAGAGAGCCCGATGCGGGACTCGATCCCAGGGCGCCGGGATCATGACCTGAGCCGAAGGCAGCCGCCCAACCAACTGAGCCACCCAGGCGTCCCTAGTATGATCCTTTTATGACCCTTAAGAGGTCAGGTCGGCCCTGCTGTTCCTGTATTACAGATGGGGGGATGAAAGTTTTGGAAAGTGAAATGACAAGTCCAAGGTGGGGAAGCTAGTCCACAGCTGACTTTAACCTCACTTCTATGTCACTTACTGCTCAGCACAGAAAAGATGATTGCTAACTTCAAATTCTCAGATCAGGTACCTTGTGCATTGAGGGAGTAGGGGAGGGAGAAGAGGAAGAGAAGACAGTCTTCCTGTCTAATCTCACCCTCTCCTCCTTTCTCCCTCCCTCCTTCTACTCTACTAGGAAAGGAGAAGAGGTGAGGAAGAGGATCCCGTCTGAGAAACAACCAGATCAGTACAGATCAGAAGTCAAGTCGTGTGCAGTTTTCCATTATGCTGTAGCTTTGAAACAGCATGGTAGAAACATAGGAATCAAGTCTCACTTATGTGCAAATAGTGAGGAAGTGGGAAGCTTCTCAAATTCTAAATTGGTCGAGTTGCTTAAATTTAATGTAGGCAAACCTGGTGATTTGCGGGTAATGTTCACACTTTTGCTACACGGATCACCACCATTGCCGCTAGATGTACATATATGCCCTTCTGTCAGGGTTGGTGCTGAATTATGGGAGTTTTGGATTATACAAGGTTTTCAAGGACTTCTTCTTCCTCCTCCCCCAGCCCACCAAATATAACCACTCGATTCAGCATGATGAAGGCTAATGGAGGTAGACATAGCTCAGAGGAATTCACCTAGCTCAGCTCAGAAGGTAGAGAGAATGAAGCAGCTCTCAAAGGAGCTGATATATAAATTGAGTCTTGCATCTTATGGTGATGGGAATGATGTCCGTTCAGGCATGTCTTTCTCTGCAAGGTCTGCTGTTTCTCACATGTATTTGTGAAAGCCTATTATGTGGTCTTGGAGGAGGGCAAAAGCTGTTGGGTCACCTGCCCACTGCCCAGGCTGGGCAAGGGATCTCACTGGGGCCCCACTTGGGCTATTTACTCACATCACTCTGTTTGAAATGACCATTAACATGCCTGTCTCTTCCACTAACTCATAAACTCCTCAGGGGCAGAGCCAGAACTTCTTCATCTTCTTTTTTTTTGAACAATTTATTTATTTGAGAGAGAGAGGGAGCACAAGCAGGGAAGATGGGCAAAGAGAGAGAGAGAAGCAGGCTCTCTGCTGAGCAGGGAGCTGGATGTGGGGCTTGATCCCAGGACTCTGAGATCATGAGCCAAAGGCAGACGCTTCACCAACTGAGCCACCCAGCTGCCCCTTATTCTTCATTTAAACGCCTGGGTGGCTCAGTTGGTGAAGCGGCTGCCTTCGGCTCAGGTCATGATCCCAGCGTCCTGGGATCGAGTCCCACATCGGGCTCCTTGCTCAGCGGGGAGCCTGCTTCTCCCTCTGCCTCTGCCTGCCACTCTGTCTGCCTGTGCTCACTCTCTCGCTCTCCTTCTCTCTCTGACAAATAAATAAATTTAAAAAAAAATAAAGAGCAGATTGGTAAATAAATAAATAAATAAATAAACTCTATCTCCTTGACCAGTATCTAGCATATAGAAAATTATCAGTAAGACTTTTTTCTTTAAAAAAATTTTTTTTAAGATTTTATTTATTTATTTGACAGAGAGAGACACAGAGAGAGAGGGAACACAAGCAGGGGGAGTAGGAGAGGGAGAAGCAGGGGGAGTAGGAGAGGGAGAAGCAGGCTTCCCGCTGAGCAGGGAGCCCTATGCGGCCTCGATCCCAGGACCCTGCGATCACAACCCAAGCCAAAGGCAGACGCTTAATGACTGAGCCATGCAGGTGCCCCTAAAAATATTTTTTTAATATGAAAGATTTCAAACATATACAAAAGTACAGAGAACAGCATAATGAACTCGATGTACCTATTATTTAATTTCAACAACTATCAACTCATGGCCAATAATCCATCCTCTATATTCTCCATTTCCCTACTTTCTCATCCCATTATTTTCAAGTAAATTTTAGACATAAATACATAGATGCGGATATTTTTGTGTGTATAAGCTATTGTGAGGAAAAAGAAAAATTCAACTGCTAGGCCTCTCATGCTGCCTTAGGACTGCCTGGTGGGTGGGGTTGCGCAGAGTGGGGAGGGGCAGCTCTCTGTGGAAGTCTAAGGCTTTTGTGGGACAATTTCCAATAATGAGAAGAATTGAAAAGGGAAAGAGGAAGGATTAGTGCATACTATGTGCCAAGCATTATGCATTATTATTTTATCTCATCCTAAGAGATACAGGTGTTATATTCCCATTTTAAGAATAAGACTCAGAGAGAGAGAGAATGCTATAGCTAAGGCAAAACTGGGGTTGGAAACCAGCTCAGTGTGACTCCAGGGGCTGTGTTGTTAATGCTCTGAGTGTAGTGCATAAACAATGAATCTTGCAACACTGAAAAAATTAAATTAAAAAAAAAAACACTTTGATAGGATGACTCCTGCAATGCAGATCCTGCAAAATCCATCCAGGTTGTGAGGCTACTAATGAGAATTTCCTGGGCTACTTGCGCTTGTCTTCCTCTCCCTTCATATGAAATCCAGCTTACTTCACAGGGTCCTGGCGACAAACCCTATTGGCTGCTCCAACCATAGGGGGAGGAAGGGCTTCCATGCCCAGGATGGAAAAAGAGAATTAAGTTCCTTATAAAAAAGAAAGCCAGTTCCTCCTGGTGCCAGTCTTCAGGCAGTGATAGCCAGGAGTCCTGAAGTACTTGTGAATAAATTTATAAAGGGTTAAACACTGGAATACACATACGAGTTGCGATAAACCATTTGTGGGAAGAATCTAAGAGATTGTGTTTACATGTGTTCTTCAGTAGATGAGGCTGGATATGGATTTGGTTGTGATTATGAGGAAGTCAACAGAGCCCCGGTTACTTAGGGAGCAGGAGGACCATGGGGAAAGAGATGGGGACTGGCCAGCCTGGGAAGCTTAATGGCAAGTCTCAAGGGCAAATGTTGGCAGTGTCCATCCATTCAGCAAGAAGCTAATTTGGCGAGTAGACCTGAGCAATGAGGTTGACTGGGCACAACCACCCGGTAAGTGGGTGAGAACACCACAGGCAGTTGGACTTAAAAGATAAGTCTAATGCCCAACCATCAGCCTGGCCCCCATTCCTTGTTCATGGTCTTCTGGATAATTTGGCATCTGTGCGATTCATTTTTTAAAAGGGAAAGAACAAGCCGTTCTGGTCAGAGTGAACTTCCAGTACTCTTGAAAGTTGATTTTCTCATTATAAGTAAATACATTGGCTTTCTCATTATAGCTTAGCTTTTGCAGTAATTTGTCTTCAGGGAGGGAATGGTCAGATCTCCTTGCTAGTGTGTGCTGTCTGCCTGCCAGCTTTATTTTTCTTTGTAAATTAATGAAGGATGTTTTGTAACTTACACATCAGCCTCTTGTATGTGTCTAGTGAATGCCAAGATGCCTGGGTAAGAAGGACCCGGGTGGGGAGTGCCAACAAAGTCAGGTCTCCAGGCTGGCAAGAGAGTGGCCGCCATAGGGGGAGAATTCATCAAGGTTGTAAATGCTACGTCTTGTGGTCACTTGGGAGAAAGCTGGCTGCGTGTCTCTGAGGATAGCTCCTGGACCACAGAAACACCTGGGCCTTAACACAGGGAACTTCTTTCTGGATCCCCTGGCTCCTCAGCAGGACTGCTAATTCCAGTCCAGTTGAGGAGTATCCCTGCCTTTACTCTCATGAGCCTGAGACAAAGTGGTTGGGGGAAGCAAAACTTTGCCGCGTTTCTCCTTCACTCAAAACCCTCCCTACTACCCACAGCATAAAGTATAAACTCCTTGGCAAAGCTAGCCCTTGTGGAGAAGGAATAAAAAGGTGATTGCCACCCTATTTCCCCAAATCAAATCCCCTTATAACTGTAGGGTATTTTATTATTTGAAGTACTACAAAAATCGTCAAACTGAGATACCTCATTGAGGATAAGATATATTCAGTGAAAGGTTAAAATATGGAAAACATTTGAGTTTTAAAATTGTTGAAATATGGTATTTAAAACAAAATCTGGGAGTTGCAAATTTTTTTCCCTCTCAAGGGAGAGACACAATTTGTTTTAGAGGAAAAGGATTCTGTTGTGTGGGATCACATCATGATGACTCTTTGTCTGTTTTGAGAACAGATGCCCTAATGTGCCTAAGCCTGGATAAGTGAGAGCAAGTCAGAGAGAGGGGGAAAGAGACAGACAGGGAGCAGAATTGGTCTGTATAATGAGGTAATAGGACCTGGAGCTTTCCTTAGCTGCTGGGACAACATGGAAGGGGTGGGATGAGCAAGGTCTAGATGCAGAGCAGGTATTCTCCAGGCTGGCAGCATGCTAGATTCACCTGGGAGCTTTAAGGTGTATACCTGCCCAGTCCCACTCCCACAGAATCTGACTTAAATGGTTTCAGGTGGTCCTGGGTATTGGTCTTTTTAAAAGCTTCTAGAAGATTCTAACTGTTGAGATAGAGAAGGAGTGGTCACAGGAGCCTAAGGAGGTAAAGTTGGCTGGTCGGAACTTCCCATTGGTGGAGGTGGCCAAGGCAAGCTGGGGCCACCGTGGCTAGTGTTTCATAAGCCATTCCCTGTTCTGTGCTGTGTCTTCTGGTTCTCTCCAGCCTGTAGCCTCAGCTTGCTGTGCCACAGTTATGGGAAATGAGTTGGTGCCCAGAAAAGATTGAGGGGATGCAGAAGATGGACTCCAGCAGCAGAGGCTGAGAGCCACAGTGAGATCTCCGTGACGGGGAGTGGGCAGCAAACTGCCAAGTGGTCCAGGGAAGTCTCCCCTTTCCTGGAACCACAGGGATCCTCAGAGATACCGAGCTTCCCACTGTTCACGGCAGGGCCGCCTCAGCATTGCCATTTGAATATTGAACAAAAGGATGATTCTAGAAGGCTGGAGGATTTGGGGGTCATGCAGGACCATCACTTTGGTTATACCAAGTGTTTTTGCTCTGGGTTTCTGCCCGCCTTTTCCCACCCTCTCTGCATCATATACCCCACCCTACCCCACATCCACCCCACACTCCTTGGAAAATGCCCATTCACCTGTCCAGACTCAGTCCAAGATTTACCTGTTCTGAGAAGCCTTTTCTGTACCCTTACCTCACCCCTACCTCCATTAGAGTGGATTATTTCTTTCTGCTGCCCCACTGAGTCCTGTGCAGACTCCTCTCAGAGTGCTTCTGTTCTGGGCTGAATTGTGTCCCCCGGAAAGTTATGTTGAAATCCTAACCCTCACTACCTCAGAATGTGACCTTATTTGGAAATAGGGTCTTTACAGAGGTAATCAAGTGAAAATGAGATCATCACCGTGGGCCCTGGTCCAGTATGACTGGTATTCTTATAAAAAACGGAAATTTGGCCACAGGGACGTGTGCACAGGGAGAACACCATGTGAAGATTGGAGTTCTGCTGCCACAAGTGAGGAAATACCAGACCTGAAGAGAGAGGCCTGGAACACATCCCCCCCAAGGGCCTCTAGAGGGAGCATGGCCCTGCTGACGCCTCCATCCTGGACTTCAAGCCTCCGGAACTGTGAAACAATACGGGTCTATGCCACTCAGCTGGTGGTACTTGGTTACCACCCTTACAAAACGCAGAGCCTCCAACATGTCGCTGCCTTTCTCCTTCTGGGACTATTACCCCCACTGAGCTGTGAGCCCCTCAGAAACCGAGACTGCTCCACTCACCTTGGTACCCCACCTAACAACTTATTCAAACATTTGTTGAATGAATTCGTGTATCCACTAATTCTGTGAATCTGCTCTCAGAAACAGCCCCCTGCGTGGTGGGGTGGGGGTGTGTGTGGTGGTGGTGGAGAATGTCCCAGGACTTATTTAGCCTGGGGGCTGTGACCTGCTTGGCCGCCAGCTGTCTGCAATCATCATCAATAACCACAGTGACAACAATCATCTCATTTCCAGCCAAGTTTCAGCGGTCATCAAATTTTAAGTATTCGGTCACTCAGTCACTGGACAACCATTCATTGAGGGGCTCCCGCGGGCTGGGCTCTGTGGTAGGAACTGGGGACTGAGTGGTAAACAAGACCAGCTGGGTCCCAGGTTTCATGGAGTTTCCATACTAACAGGGGAGGCAGATTAAGTAATTATGTAATTACAATGATGATAAAGTACTCCAAGGAGAAACACAGGATACCGAGAGAATAATTAACAGAGGACTCTGGAGAATTCCAGAAAGCCTCTCTCAGAGAGTGATGTTTTAGCTGAGCAAAGAGGGAGTCATAGGAACAAGTTAGGCAAAAATTTAGGGGAAGCATGATCCCTGTGGAGCGAATAACACACGTGAAGGCCATTGGCTGCACAACTGTTCATTGTGACCTTGCTATGGGCCAAGCAAGTGTTCTAGGTTCCCGGCGAATGGCAGAGAACTAATAAGAACCCCAGCTATTGGGGTGCCTGGGTGGCTCGGTTGGGTGACTGCCTTCAGCTCAGGTCATGATCCCGGAGTTCCAGGATGGAGTCCCACATCCGGCTCCCAGCTCCACCGGGAGTCTGCTCTCCCTCTGATCTTCTCTCTCACCGTCTCTCTCAAACAAACAAATAAACAAATAAATACATACATACATACATACATACATACATACATACATAAAAAAATATTAAAAAAAAAACACAAACCAGCTATTGAAACGCTCACATTTAAACAGCCAGAAGGAGCTGAGCAGAAGGAACCAAGGAAGGAAAAAGCGTAGTGGGTGCCTTCAAGGAAATGAAACGTAAAAGCTCTGACCCAGCGAAATCTGGATCCTGGCGGCGCCTCCCCCACGTAGACCCGCCCCGGCACGCGCAAAGAGCTTCCCGCGTTATTTGCTGCGGATGGATCGGAATCAGCGAGCAGCCTGGAGTTGGGCCACGTGTGGTGATTCCACCCCGGTCCAGGTGAGTGAGCCCTGCGCTCACAAGTGCTTGAGCGCTTGCAAAAATGCCCTTGAGCCATGATGGCCGGTTCGCAACCCGATATTTCACGGCTCTTTCGCGGTAAGGTGGGTCTCGGTAATCCTAAAGCCTCTTCTGGTGATAAGGTGCTCACAGCGTGTGAGCCGCACAGTGATCGGTTTTAAGCCTAGATTCATGACTGTTGGCATTCCCTTCGTAAACCAGCTCGTATGGCTCTCCAGGGCTTAGAAACCTCAGAAGTAAAAAGGAAAAGCCCGTGTCCTTCCCATTCTGGTGGCTTCCTCCCTTGTTCAGGTCACTCTGACCTTTATTTGGGGCTATTAAATGAAGGGAGAGGTACAATCCAGCTCCAAAGTAGATGATTCTATTGTTTAGAAAAGTACTCTGTTGGACTTTTTGGTTGAAAGAGGCAGATTCCATCTCCCCACCCTCTTTTTAAACATTTTGTAGGAAGTAGTACAAAATACACAGAATCAAATGAAAAATAAGTCTTCCATAATCCCACCAACAACCAACGCTGTATTTTGGGATATTTCTTGTAGACTTTTTCTCCACAGATATACCCGGTATGTATATGCGTATTTATTTTACAAAAAAATGAGATTTTATATAATATCAACTTGCAACTGACTTAAGCTTAGAAATGTCTATTAAACCCTTTCTATGTCAGTAGATATTCATCAACATCACTATTTTAAATTTCAGCCTGGCCTGGTGTTACAAGCTTCTGAATTTTCCAGTTCTAATTTCTCCCCACCCTGTGACCAAGTATTGCTCCTGAAGCCTGATCCAAGTTCCGTCACTTTCCTGTTGAAACCCTTTCAAATGCTTCCCACTCCTCACTTCCTACAGATGAAATCTAAATTACGTCGCCCCAAATTGGAGACCCTCCATGACCTGATCCTGCTCCCAAACTGCTTGTTCATTTTTACCTTCCATTTCTTTCCGAAATGTCCTAATGCTCTAATGGAAACTTGGTGTTCCTCAAGATCCCTAGATCCTCACCATCCCTTGCCCTTTCCTGCTCAAACATTTCCCTTCCACTTACAACACCATCCCCACCTGCTACCCAGCTATGGGAACCCCAGGCCAACTTTCAGGTCTGGCTTGGTGCTACCTTCTTCAGAAAGGCTGTTCCTCTCCAATAATTGTCCTTGGCACTGAGCCAAGTGCTTGTCTCACCCGGGGTGGTAGGGGAGATCATTTACCACACCTCTGTTACTGCTTAAAGCATACTTTGGACATGCATACTTTGGACATGCACACACCAACATATATGATGATAAATTGTGAAAAGGAGGGTTTCGAGGCAGACTTAGAATCTAGGGCTTCATTCCCACAAATGCTTTTCTCATTTCTGTAAAGTATTTGTATATATCTGCCTATCTATGTAGGTATGTGCATAGAGTTAGATATGCATGTGTGGGTGTGTAGGTATGTATGTGTATGTATATATATGTAGATATGTGTGTATGTGTATACACACATATGTATATACACATATACACATGTATATACACACATACATATATATATATATATATCAAGAATCTTGCAATTTATTTTCTGGAAGCTGCCACTTCTAAGGCACAAGGTAATCTTCCTACAACATTTATAGGTTTCAGTCAACCATGGCATTTTGTTAGGGAGCTTACAGGGAAAAGGCACCTGAGTCATACCCTGCACAAACCTGTCTGCCTCAGTCGAGAGTCTAGCTTGGTTTTTATGCTATTAAATTGACAAATAGCTCTTAATAAATCCACTGAGCTTACATAACTCAGTTTTGGCACCGTGAGACTTGACAACAGGATGGTGTGCTGATTATGGCTAAGTTCATATTTAACCAACTGGATTTCCTGGGTTAGTTCTTCTGTCCAAAGCAATGGCATTCAGGGTCCAGACTCCCTTTAATATCTGGGAAATTGGATTTCTTCAGCTTTTAGAATGAACCCTATAGGAGTCCACCTTTTCAATACTGCAAAAATAGTAAGGAGCGCAGTAGGGAGGATGTTGACATGGAGACTCACCCAAGAGAAGTTTAGATTTTCGGTAATACCCCTCTTTGAAACTGACTTCTTTCAGGGTTATCAGGATGTAAAAGTGTACTTCCTTTCCTCTAGCACTGAGGTTGCCTTACCAAATTGCTTGGCTGACCTTCATGCATTGTTGATCCCATAAGCTCCAGGCCCTACATGGAAGAATCAGTGCTGGGTGCACGTGGTCCTCTTCTGGCTCAAGCCTTTGCTGTTGATGATGCAAGAGTCATGAAGACTTCATTCTAGAGTGACTCCTATCTGTTTTAACTTTCTCTTTTCACTCTAGTCTCACCCTGAGTGATGTCATCCACTCCCATGGCCTTTAATGCCACCTCTATAGTGACCACTCCCACATTTCTATTTCCCTTTCAAATCTTCCTTCTGAGCTCTGTCTCACATGTCCAGCCACCTACTTGTCATTGCCATATGCATATCTGCCCAGGTTTAAAATGAATTTTTCAGCTGTTTCGTAAACTCATTCTTCCTCTTTGGTTTCCTATCTAGAGGATAACCCCACCTGCCATCTAGATACTCAAGGATAAAATCTGGTTGTGTCCTCATTGATACCTCCTCTCCCTTTTACTGTCCCCCCCCCCCAACACCCTACCCCGCTATAGGACTGGATAATCATCAAGCCCTGATGATTTAGTAATCTCCTGAGAAGTTCTCAATTCCGGCCATGGCTCTGCATTTCTCCTGCCAGCTCTCTGCTCCCAGAATCCAGAGTGTCTTGCTTGGACTGCTAAAAAAAGAGCCTTCTTTTTTTCTCCCCACATCTTTTTTTTTTTTTTTTTTTTTTTTTTTGAGAGAGAGAGAGTCAGAGCATACCAGAACAAGTGAGCACGAGTGAAGGGGTAGAGAGAGGGAGACTCTCAAGTAGGCACCACACCCAGTGCAGAGCCCGACTCAGGGCTCAATCTCATGACCCTGAGATCATGACCTGAGCCAAAATCAAGAGTCAAATGTTTAACTACCTGAGCCATCCAGGCACCAGCAACCCCCCTCCCATTTCTTGCATTCTTTAATCTAGCTCCTACATAGCAGTCAGAGATTTTTTTAAAAACCAATCTAATTATGTTACTCCCCTGCTTAAACACTGTCTGTGGTTTCCCAGTTCTTTTATTGAAAAATTCAAAGTTTTTGCCATGGCTCACTGTGCGATGAATGACCTGGCCATACTCTCCTCATCAGTGTCACTCAGTGTCTTCATGTCCCTTCTCCTGTTTTCTTGGTGCTCGTGTTGCACAGGCCTAATCTAAGTCCTTCGATGGCATGGATGGACCGAGCTGCTTCTATCCTTTCCTTTTTGTTTGGCTCATTCCCATTCATCTTTTAGGTTCCAACTGAAATATCTTCTGTAGTCCCTGAGATCAGATTAGCCCCTGATTATGCTCACTGGCACAACACCATGCTTCTCTATATTGTGGATCACAATGGCTACTGTTTGAACAATGATTTGCTTGATACTACTTTCTTTTCCTAATCTGTAAGCTTCATGAAGTTAGGAACTGTATCTTCTTTTTCAGTGATGTCTTTCTGGCACCTAGTACAATGTCTGCCATTTAGCAAGTGTTTCATAGGTATTTGCTAAATGAATAAAAGATGTTCTAAGTCTAGATCTTTCTGATGGAGTGGAACACATTAATAGCCAGTGTCATTCTAGTGTTGTATGACTAGCTTTACTTGTTTGTGTGTGGATTGGGTTTACCTCTTCACTGAATGGACCATAAGCATTTGCTCTATCCAGATAATGCACTAAGTACCCAGAATCAAAGTTGAATTAGACTTTGATCCCGCCCAGAAGGAGCTTACCAATTAGCAGGGGGTAGCTCAAGTTTATATTTTCTATGAAGGATACAATGAGAGGTTTGGGGATTTTCGTAGAAGCAAGAGCACCTACACCTGTTATACTCAATGAGATCATTCATCTAAGAACAGGCAGGGTGCCAGAGAAAGGGTTATGGGCTCTCTTGGCTGAGCCACTGTGGCTGTGGCCAGGTTAATTACAGTCAGTGTACAGCCCAAGGTCAGGGGGCCTAAGTTGACTCATTCTGCCAAGAGAGCAATCAGGAGCCAGGACAAGTGAGGTTAGCAAGTTGGGGTTCACCCACAAGGGTACAGCCTCAGAGAAGGATGGGTGCTCAGACTTGGTTTGTCAAATGCCAGGCTGGGCCTTGTATCCTCTTCATGGCCACCCCAAGACCCCCTTGTAGCCACAGTGTCCAGATTTATGACTTCTCAGCAAGGGCTGAGAAGGGCCCTTGCTAAGGGCTAAGCCAAGGTCCTCAGGCGAAAGGTTGAACCATAACACCCCATTCAGGCAGGGCAGGGTTTGTATCTGGCACTGTTCAGAGCTCCATGATTCTAAGCAACTTTTGTCAACTTTTTGAGACTCGTTTCCTCTGTAGTAAATGAGACAGGTATATATTTGTCACTCATTGGGGAGATAATATATGGGAAATATCCCTCTACACTTGGTATTCATTTTTATTGAGTTATAGCTGATGTACAATGTTAGTTTCAGGCATACAACATAGTAATTCAATATTTATAAACATTACAAAGTGATCACCATGGTGAGTCTAGTTACCATCTGTCACCATACATAGTACTACAATAGTACAGTATGACTGTCCCCTGTTTTGTACTTTACATCTCTGTGATTTACTTATTTTCTAACTGGAGGTTTGTGCCTCTTAACCCCCTTCACCCATTTGCCCACTCCCTACTCCCCTCCTCTCTCACAACCACCAGCTTGTTCTCTATATTTATGAGTCTGCTTCTGGTTTGTTTAGTTCATTTGTTTTGTTTTTCGAGATGCCACATAAAAGTGAAATCACATGGTATTGGTTTTTTTCTGTATGACTTACTTAACTTAGCATAGTACCCTCTAGATCTATCCTTGTTGCAAATGTCAAGATTTCATTCTCTTTTTTTATGGCCAAGTAGCGAGCGTGTGTGTGTGTGTATGTGTGTGTATGAGAGAGAGAGAGAGATCTTTATCCACTCATTCACTGACAGATACTTCGGTTGGGTCCATATCTTGGCTATAGTAAATAATGCCACAGTGAACATAAGGGTGCAATATGTACTTCAAAATTAGTGTTTTTGTTTTCCTTGGATAAATACTGAGAAGTAGAATTGCTAAATTGTATGGTAATTTTATTTTTAATTTTTTGAGGAAAATTTGTATTGTTCTCTCCAGTGACTGTGCCAGTTTACATTCCCACCAAAAATGCACAAGTGTTCCTTTTTCTTCACATCCTAACACTTGTTATTTTTTGTCTTTTTGATTCTAGCCATTCTGACAGGTGTCAGGTGATATCTCATTATGGTTTTGAAGTCTATTTCCCTGATGATTAGTGATGTTGAGCATCTTTTCATGTGCCTGTTCACCATCTGTACATTTACTTTGGGAAAATATCTATCCAGGTCACCTGCCCATTTTTTAATTGGATTGTTTGGCTTATTTGGTGTTGAGTTGTGTAAGTTTTTTAAAATATAGTTTGAATATTAATCTCTTATCATATTTGTCATTTGAAAATATCTTCTCCTATTCAGAAAGTTGTCTTTTCATTTTGTTGATGGTATCCTTTGCAGTGCAAAAGCTTTTTATTTAGATGTAGTCCCAATTATTTATTTTTGTTTTTGTTGCCCTTGACTTAGGAGACAGATCCACAGGATATTGCTAAGACCAATGTCCAAGAGTTTATTGCCTTTGTTTTTTTTTTTCTTTAAAGAGTTTTATAGTTTTAATTTTACATGTTACATTTAGGTCTTCAGTCATTTTGAGCTTATTTTTGTATATGGTCTATGAAAGTGGTCCAGTTCATTCTTTTGCATGTAGCTATCTGGTTTTCCAAACACTATTTATTGAAGACTGTCTTTTCCTCATTGCGTATTCTCACCTCCTTTGTCATAGTTTGATTGACCATATAAGCATGGATTTATTTTTGGGTTCCATTCCATTCCATTGATCTGTGTGTCTATTTTTATGCCAGTACCGTACTGTTTTGATTACTACAGCTTTGTAGTATAGTTTGAAATCTGAGAGTGCGATACTACCAGCTTTGTTCTTCTTTCTCAAGATTCCTTTGGCTATTTGGGGTCTTTTATGGTTCATACAAATTTTAGGATTATTTTTTCTAGTTCTATGAAAAATATTGGTATTTTGGTAGGGATTGCATTGAATTTATTGATTGCCTTGGATGCTATGGACGTTTAAACAATATTCTTATAATTCATGAGCATGGTATATTTTTCCAGTTATCTGTGTCATTTTCAATTTCTTTTATTAAGTCTTATAGTTTTCAGAGTATAGGATTTTTTCCTTGGTTAAATTCTTAGGTATTTTATTCTTTTCGATGCAATTGTGAATGGGATTGTTTTCTTAATTTCTCTTTCTAGTAGTTCATCCTTAATGTATAGAAATGCCACAGATTTCTGTATGTTAATGTTGTATCCTGCAACTTTACTGAATTTATTTAGTGTTTTTTGGGGGGTCTTTAGGGTTTTCTATACATAGTATCATGTCATCAGCAAATAGTGGCAGTTTCACTTTTTCCTTACCAATTTGGATGCCTTTTATTTCTTTTCTTCTATGGCTGGAACATTCAGTACTATAAAAGTAGAGAGAGGGAGCATCCTTGTCTTGTTCTTGATTTCAGAGGAAAAGTTTTCAGCTCTTCAGCATTGAGTCTAATGTTAGCCGTGTGGGTTTGCTGTATATGGCTTTAGTTGGGTTAAGGCATGTTTCCGGTATACCCACCTTGTTGAGAATTTTTTTTTATTAACATATAATGTATTATTTGCCCCAGGGTACAGGTCTGTGAGGGAATTTTTATCATAAATGGATGTTGAATTTTGTCAAATGCTTTTTCTGTATTTATTGAGATGGTCATATGATTTTTATCCTTTATTTTGTTAATATGGTATATCATATTGATTGATTTTCAGATGTTAAACTATCCTTGCATCTCTGGAATGAATACCATTTGTTCATAGTATATGATCTTTTCAACATATTGTTAAATTTAGTTTGCCAATCTTTTGTTAATGATTTTTGCATCTATGTTCATCAGGACTATTGGCCTGAAATTTTCTTAGAGTGTCTTTGTCTGGTTTTGGTATTAGGATGTTATTGGCTTTGTAAAATGAAGTTGGCGTTGTTACCTCCTCATCAATTTTTTTTGGAATAATTTGGGAAGGATAGGTATTAACTCTTCTTTAAATGTTTGGCAAAATTCATCTCTAAAGCCATCTGAACCTAGACTTTTGTTTGATGAGAGCTTTTGATTTTTGATTCACTTTCATTATTAGTAATGGGTCTCTTCACATTTTTAATTTCTTCATGATTTAGTCTTGAAAGATTGCATGTTTCCAGGAATTTATCCATTTTTTTAAGTAATCTAATTTGTTGATGTATAATTGTTCATAGTACTTTCTTATGATCCTTAGTATTTTCGTGGTATCTATCATAATTTCTCCTTTTTCATTTCTGAATTTATTTGGGCTCTCTCTTTTGTTCCTGGTGGGTCTAACTAAACGTTTGTAGAATTTGCTTGTCTTTTCAAAGAACCAGACCTGATTTATTTAATTTCTATTTCATGTATTACTGCTCTGATCTTTGTTATTTTTTTCATCTACTAACTTTGAGTTTTCTTTGTTCTCTTTTTTCCAGTTCCTTAAATGTAAAGTTACAGTATTTGAGATTTTTCTTATTTCATGAAGTAGACCATTTTCATTGTTCTCAAGGTATTTTTTTTGTTTTTCTTTTTTATTTCTTTATTGACCCACTGGTTGTTTAATAGCATGTTATTTAGTCTCTCTGTATTTTTGTTTTTTCCCAGTTTTCTTCTTATAATTGATTTGTAGTTTTATACCATCAAGGTCAGAAAAGATTCTTGATATGACTTCAATTTTTTAAAACTTATTAAGACTTGTTTTGTGGCCTAACATGTGATCTCTCTTGGATAATGTTCCACGTGTACTTGAAAAGAATGTATATTCTGTTTTTGAATGATGTGTTCTGTATATATCTATTAAGTCCATTTGATCTAATGTGTTGTTTATAGTCAATGTTTTCTTATTGAATTTCTGTCTGGATAATCTATTCATTGATGTAAGTGGTGTAATAATAAAGTCCCCTACCATTATTGTATTACTGTCTATTTCTTCCTTTATTCCTGTGGATATTTGCTTTATATATAAGTGTTCCTATTTTGGGTACATAAATGTTTGTAAATGTTCTATCTTCTTGTTGATTTGACTCTTTCACTATAATATAATGCTTTTCTTTGTCTTTTATTGTAGCCTTTATTATTTTTTTAAATTATTTTATTTTATTTATTTGACAGACCGAGATCACAAGTAGGCAGAGAGTCAGGCAGAGAGAGAGAGAGAGAGGGAGGAGGAAGTAGGTTCCCTGCTGAGCACAGAGCAGGATGTGGGGATCGATCCCAGGACCCTGGGATCATGACCTGAGCAGAGGCTTAACCCACTGAGCCACCCAGGCACCCCGGTAGCCTTTATTTTAAAGTTGATTTTGTTTGACATAAGCATCGCTACCCCGGCTTCCTTTTTATTTCCATTTGCATGGCATGTATTTTCCCCATACTTTTACTTTCATTCTCTGAGTTCCATTAGGTTTGAAGTGAGTCTCCTATAGGCAGCACAGAGAAGGGTCTTATTTGTTTTAATCCATTCAGCCACACTGTCTTCTGATTGGAGCACTTAGTCCATTTACACTTAAAGTAATTATCAATAGATATGTACTTATTTTCATTTTGTTAATTATTTTCTGGCTGTGTCTGTAGTTCCTCTCTGTTCCTTTTTTCTTCTTTCTCTCTTCCCTTGTAGTTTGTTTGCCTTGCTGTTATATTTAGATTCCTTTCTCTTGTGTATTTTTTATAAATGTTCTATTTGTGATTACTGTGAGGTTCACATGTAATATCTTGTGTATATAACAGTCT
The DNA here is from genome assembly GCA_004024625.1 of Mellivora capensis. Lineage (NCBI taxonomy): Eukaryota > Metazoa > Chordata > Mammalia > Carnivora > Mustelidae > Mellivora > Mellivora capensis. The sequence goes on along the minus strand of PISX010017242.1, from coordinate 15,282 downwards.
GGTTTAAGTTAACAGTAACTTAATTTTGAAAGCATGCCAAAACTTTATATTTTATCCCTGTACACACATTTTATATTTTCGGTGACACATTTTACATTTTTTAATTTTATGTATCCCTTAACTAATTACTGTATTTTAATTATTTCTACTGCTTTTATCTTTTACCCTTCATACTTGCTTTTAAGTGGTTGATCCACTGCCTTTGTTTACCTTTTCCTGTAAGATTTTACGTATACCTGTTTTATTATTATTAATTGATACCTTTTCTTTTTAGCTTAGAGAAATCCCTATAACATTTCTTATAAGGCCAGTTTAATGGTGATTAATTTCTTTGTCTTTTGTTTAGCTGGAAAACTCTTAATCTCTCCTTAAATTCTGAATGATAACCTTGTTGGGTAAAAAAAAAAAAATTCTTGGTTGGCAGTTTTTCCCCTTCAGTGCTTTGAATATGTCATGCCACTTCTTTCTGACTTGCAAAGTTTCTACTGAAAAATCTGCTGATATCCTTATGGGGTTTCCCATTCTATGTGGTATGTTGCCTTTCTCTTATTGCTTTTAAGATTCTATCTTTATCCTTAATTTTAGCATTTTTATTATAATGCATCTCATTGTGTTTCTCTGGGTTCATCTTATTTGGAATTCTCTCTAGACTTCCTGGACCTGGAGGCCTGTTTCTTCTCCAGATTAAGGACATTTTTGACCATTATTTCTTCCCATCGCTTTTCTATTTCTTTCTTTCTCTCGTCTCTTTCTGAGACCCCTATAATGTAAAAGGTATTCCATTTGATTCCTAGAGGTTCCTTAAGGTATCCTAACTTCTTTGTTTTGTTTTTTCCATTTTGCTACCCCTCCTTGGTTGTTTTCCATTGTTTTGTTGTCCAGTGGTCCTTGGTGTCCTTGGTGATTTGTGCTTCTATTTTATCCATTCTCTTATTGAACCCCTGTAGTGTATTTTTCACTCAGTTATAACTTCCATTTGGTACTTCTTAATGTTTTCTCTTTGTTGAAATTCTTTCTGTGTTTCTATTCTTCTCTTGAGCTTGGTGAGTGTCTTTATGACTATTACTTTGAATGCTTTATGGGGCAGATTTCTTATCTCCATTAAGGTCTTTTTGGGGGGATTTGCTTGTTCTATGGTTTGGAACATATTCCTCTGTCTCTTCATTTTACCTATGTCTCTGTGTTTGTCTATACATAGTAGGCAAAATGGCTACCTCACTCAGTCTTTAAAGAGTGATTTTGTGTAGGAGTTGTTCTGAGTAGCCCAGAAGTACAATCTCCCCTGGCCAGCAAAGGTAGGCACTCTCTGGGCATCTCTCATGTGGGTTGTGTGTGCCTGCAAGTGTGGTTGGGCTATGGTTGCTATGCAGGAATGGTGGGGTTGGGGCACTCATCTGAACTGGTTCCAGCTAGGTTGCTGTGTGGGGTGGGCAAGGCTCTGAACACTTGTCTGGTCCATTTGTGGCTCATCTGCTCCAGTAGGGTGTAGCTTGGGGAATTTGCCCACCCAGGATATAGCACAGGATAGGGAGAGTATGCCCCCTGGAGCTAGCAGGCCAATGGGAGGGCACCAAAATGGCACCTGTTTGCTCCATTACCAGCAAGTGAGGACTAGATTGCAAAATTGGTGTCTTCCAGCACTTCCATCCCTGGATAAAGTCCCCGAGGGTTCCTCCCTCTCTGGTAGCAGCTTTAAAATTAGTAACCAGACTCCCCTCACTTATGTTCTAGATGCTTTCCAATTCATTGTTTTTGTGCTGGGTCTCAGGGTGAGTGGGTTGGTATGCAAGCCCTTGAAGAGCTGGATCTCCATTCCCTATAGTTCTATGATCCTTCTGGTCTTAATCCTCATTGAGTTTCAAAGCAAGATGCTTTAGGGGCTGGTCTTTCTTTCTTTTTTTTTTTTTTTTTAAAGATTTTATTTATTTATTTGTCAGAGAGAGAGGGAGAGAGAGCAAGCGAGCACAGGCAGACAGCATGGCAGGCAGAGGCAGAGGGAGAAGCAGGCTCCCTGCCGAGCAAGGAGCCCGATGTGGGACTCGATCCCAGGACGCTGGGATCATGACCTGAGCCGAAGGCAGCCGCCCAACCAACTGAGCCACCCAGGCGTCCCGGGGCGGCTGGTCTTTCTGATGCTAACTCCCAGGGTTGGGTGTCTTGTGTGGCACAATCCCCCTACTCCTTGAGGGATAGTTCCATATTTTGGGATCCCTCTCAGTTCTGGAGTGAGGTCCTGGGCAAGGCCATGTCTGCCCCTCCTACTCTTCTCAATGGACTTCTTTAGTCCTTTGTTCTGGCGATGGTGTTCATCCAGTTCTCAGGTCCTTTTCTGGAGAAAAATTGTTCTGTATGTAGCTGTAAGTTGGCTGTGTCCACAGGAGGAGGCGAATTTAGGGTCTTCCTACACAGCCATCTGTGTACACACTCCCTCTGAATGTATTAATTTCTTTTTTTTTTTTAAGATGTTGCTTTTTTATTTTAGAGAGAGTATGTGTGCTAGTGGGGGGAGTGGGAGAGGGAGAATCTCAAGCAGACTCTGTGCTGAGTGTGGAGGCTGACATGGGGCTTGATCCCAGGGCACTGACATCATGAGCTGAAATCAAGAGTCAGATGCTTAACTGACTGAGCCACCCAGCCGCCCCTGAAAATTTTAATTTCTAACTAAACTCTGCCATAGTCAGCAGACAACCTTTAACTATCAATTCCTTCAGGGATGGCTTTGCTGCTTAGTCACCTTTGGGTATTTCCTACCTAAAATGTAGGTGACTTTTCTACCTTTATTTTATTTCCTACCGCTTCCTGAAGTGACTTGAAGTCAAGGAGTAATCAATGTCTGTCATCTCTGCCCAGCTCCAATAGCTCCGAAGGCTATTCTAGTGACAGGGCACCTCCTGGCCTCATCTGATGCTGTCCTCAGCCCTACATTTGGCTTGAATCCTCCTTCTGCATTTTCGGCTCCCTTCTCCTCCTTTCTTCAAGTGTTCATCTCTAGGATGCTCCCTAATAAATATCTTTCCCCTGAACTCCATCTCAGAGTCCACTTTCCAGGGAATGAAACTGTGACATATTGGCTCACCTACGTGAAAGGTCTAGGGGCTATCAAGCATAGCAGAAAGTTAAGCTAAATATGATCTCTGCCCTCTCAGACCTTATAGTCTAATGAAGAAGAGAGATCTTAAGTAATCATGGGCCATGGTAATCATGGCCCAGTGGGAGGTACTAGGAAAAGGCAGGGTAAGACTTCATGATAGGGGACATGAAGGTGACTTTGTAGGATGAGTAGGGAGGAGCTAGGTGAGGGGACAGCCTGCCGAGGCCAAGGGGACAACACATCATAATTGTGTTTGGAGCAACCAAAAGGCCAGGGTAGCTGAAGCCTAATGCAGCAAAACGTCAGTGTAGGAAAGAGCTTCGTTGTATGGGCTCCTTCCTTTCTTCACCTCAATCATTCACTTGGAATCTTCCGTCTTAGATGCCTGAGACTTCTCCTTCTTTGTCCCTCCTTCTCTCTCTGCACAGGACTGCTACTTTCCAGACGCTCACTCCCTTTTCTGGGCACCTAGAGTTAATCTATTCTGCACCCTTTGGAGCCCCTTGGGCTTCTTTAATGAATCCAAAAAATGAATGACAATGCATGCCCCTTCTCAGATCATCTAGTTTCTTAGGACCTTTTGGGGCAATAATTTTGTTGCAGGTGCACGGAAGGATTATATAGAGAGGAAACGGTGGAGGTAGAGGCTGGAGCCAACTGGAGAAAGAAAAACCTTTGCTGAAATCCCTGCCAAAGGGGATGAGGTAGGAGCCAAGTCCTGGCATGAGGGAGATGGACCAGAACCAGGAAACAAGTCAGTGAGAGGCCCAGTTATCAGAGTGCCAGAAAGTGGAGTGTGGGGGCAGAGTCACCTGGAAGGTGGTTGGTCTGTGGTTGAGTTGCTTTTTACAGGAGCCAGCCCTGCCCTGGCTCCACTTGGAAGCTGCAGCCCGAGGCCCTGCCTCGTCTGCAGGTGTGAGTAATGCTGAGAATGGTGGGCACATAGAAAAGGGGAACTCTCTGGAGCCAGGAACCACACCTGTCTACGTTTTTCAAAGCTTTATCACCTTTGCAACTTAAGCAGTTTCATTTCCACTGAGATTAAAATTAAGCGTGAGCAATTAGATAAATTATGCCTGATTGAGTACTCCCTAAGGAAGTGTGAGAGAATAACCTTGAACTTTATCCCACCTATCAGATATCTTGGGCATAATTGCCTTCTTTATTTCCTAAGAGTTTTGAAGTACTTTTTTTTTTGGTTTATGGATACCAGTGTTTTTGTACACTTAAATGGTTTTGTAAAGACGACATAGATTTTTATAAAGATGCTTTTATGTTTTTATCTTACAACCATTCAATTCAGCGACCTCTGCTCACTGTGTTATTTTAGGTAGGAAATACTGATTTCGCCTTCCCTTGTCCTGTGTGGCAAGGGGTCAAGGGTTTGTTTTTTCCCTGCACAAATAGATCCTTCTGCTAGTCGCTCTCCACACCTGTCTTGGCTTCTCTTACTCCCAATGTCTGCAACTCTTACTCATCCTTCAACTTCAGCTTCAGTGCAACTTTCTCTGGGGAGCCTTCAGATCTCCCGGGTCTCTGCTGGTGTCCTTTCCTCAGGGCTGTATTTACCCTCTCTTGGATTCCCTATCTGCTTGTCTGGCTCTTGGACCAGACCTGAGCTTTTGAGACTGAGTTGCAATCACTGATGGGCTGTGAAATCAACATAGTGGGTCATGACCAGTAATGTTTAGGTTTTGTAATCTTTGTCTTGGGATTTCTTTTTTCCAAGTTGCATTTAAATAGCAATAAATCCATGTTTGCTACTTAGCTTTACTTTTTATGTCTATGTAACAAGTAAGGTTTGTTTCATGAAGCTTTTGTTTTAGTCTCTGTGTGTGTGTCTACGTGCACCATAGCGAATAAGACAGACTTAAGCCTGGGCACTTAGGAGCACATGGTGTGCAGGAGTGTTTTCCTTCAGATTTTTAAACTGTGACCCACAGTAGGAGAAACATTTTAAACTGTAACATTTTTATATGGTAAGAAAAACATTTTTATAATGTAAAGTGTTTCATACCATGCACACACACACACACACACTCCCATAGTTTTCAAGTCCTGTATACTGGACTTTGATATGATTACCTCACCGAGGGAGCTATTTTTAACCCATTGTAGATGTGATGAAAGGGAGATAGAGCAATTTAGTGACCTGCAAAGGTCCTACCTCTCATAGAAGTTGGAGCTCAGGACTTGAATCCAGGATTCTGATCTAGTACACTGTCTCACTCATGTGAATTTCTATACCCTTACACACAGAGGCAAGGCAGCACGAGCTCTAATATCCCATCAATACCTATAGGATTGCAATTTGTTATACATGATATTGTGCAAAAGTCCAACTGCACAGCGGTGGAGTGAGGCCTTAGGCACTTGGGAGAGCAGCTGAACAGTAAGTGCCTTCCAAATAGGGTTTTGTGAGTAGAGAACTAACATTGTTACAAGTTGCTTTTTTTTTGTACACTGAGAAAAGCTCATTATTTGGATTTCGGACTCCACTAATAGGAGTAGAATACATAGGCGAGAAGTGATCATCTTGTACTTTTCTGAGAGCTTTGTATTTTACCCTGGGCAGCACACTTTGAAACCAAAGACAAAAGACAGATTGTTTTTAGAAGAAAATGCCCTGAGAAGTGAGAGAGCTCAGGATCAGGCCATAGGAGAATGGGAGGTCAGGAACTGGGGGGGAGCAGACTGGAGGTGGGGCTGGAGTTGGTTTCTCCAGATACCTGAAGGGCTGTCTGGTGGCCGAGGGCTTAGACTGGCCTCAGGGGGCCCCGTGGATGGGAACAGCATGGGGACCAAGTCCCACATGGCAAAATTTTGATAGACCTTTGCAGGGTTTGCCTGCACGGTGTCCGCTTTTCTTTCCTTCACAGAACCCACATCTTGTTCAGGGAATAGGTCTCTCTTCCTCTTGGTCAACACGGTTGTTTTGGTGGGCTTACTCTATTCCTTCCTCCCCGTGATCGTATGGCTCCGGCCTAAGAGAATTAGCATACCCCTTCCTCTCTGGCCTCAATGATTGGTCTAAGAATCAGCTTGTCACTCAGATCAGCTTGATGAGAAGTACATTCTGAGTTTCTAGGAATTTGTTGGTAAAAATCTTCTTCCCTCACTGCCTTCACAAGTGCATATATCTACAGGGGAAGTCAACACAAAGGCACACGCAGCCAAAGGAAGGGGTAACACTCTGTCCCAGCTCTTTCATTCTGAGCCCCTGGAAGCAGCGGAGCCTGATGTCCTCTAGATCTTTCAGTTAGGTGAGGTGGTATGTCACAATTTTGTTCCCTGGAAAGTGGACTCAGATGGAGTCTGGGGGGCGGGATCTTTACTGGGGTGTGTCCTGGGTATGAACACTTGAGGAAGGGAAGGAAGTAGAAGTTGCCCAGGGAGGACTGAAGCCAAACACAGGCCTAAAAACAGCTTTAGCCATGCCCTGAGTTGGGTAGAAATGAGCCAGACATCTATACTCCGGCATTGATTACTCATTGGCTTTGGGTTACCCCAGGAAAGGCTGGGGCCGCAAAGCAATTCCTGGAGGGGTTGAGGATTAAAGATTGCTGATTGGGAGCTCTCCATCAGCTGGGGCTAAACATCTTTCATTGGAGGGGCTTCCGGTTGGCATGTCAAGAGTCTGTCACACAGTGTATTCCTTATTTATTGGTAATGACAGTTTCAGCTGGACTTTCTGGCACTGGCAACTGAAGGAATCCTGACAGGCAAACAAGGAAACATTTTCTAAAATTCAGATTTTAGAAATGTCCATATATGCAAGGGGCTTCCTTGGCTGGGAGCAAGCTCCTAATCCTCAGAGATGTTCAAGCAAAGCCTGGCAGACCACTTCCCTTTGGAAGGGAGGTTTCATGCCCTAGAGGGAAATTTGAGCTGCATGACCTTTCATTCCAAAATTCCTTGACTCCTGGTCTCTGAAGACAGGCTTAAAGAGATTCTGCTTACATCTGGACAGACATGTGGACATCACAGACATATAACACATGGATACTAGAGCCTCCCAGATCAAATCATATCAAGTCCTATTTCTCCCAGCTAATTTCACTTGACTGTGGACTTGGAGGAATTTGACTTGAATTTGGAGATAAAGGGAATGTTGCTTGGTTTGATAAGGAAAGACACTTTTTTTAATGTCCTCAGAAGGAACTCTAAAGGAGCTCCTTAGCTGACCTTATCACAGACTGTTTTCACCTGTCCTGCCCAAAAAAGCACATGCCATCCTCAGCTAATGCTATCGTGGGGCTCTTGGTCAGGTTTTCCTCCAACCATTTCTTCTCTCAGTTCTTCGTGTCTCCTGGGCTCCAGCCTCTGGTCTCATTTGTCATCATGCCACTCCCTGAGTCAGGCTTCACTGGCTGCTTGTGAGACCACCTGTCCTTTCATGCCAAGGACCTCATGCCTTGGCATCACACACCCCTCTGGCCCTCCCTGCCACCCATTCAGGGTTGCGTCTAAGCCCTGAGGTCTGGGTGTCCAGTTTCCGCCTGTCTGGGGGTTCCCCACTGCCTGCTTTGCTCCCTCTGATGTGGCTGTTTCTCCAGCCCTGAGGTCTCTGCCTCAGCTGAGTGTCTACAGACTTGGCAGGCACCTTGTCTATGGTGTGAGGAAAGGGCCCTGGACTCAATGTCTAGAGAATCAGGGTTTGAGCCCCAAGAGCCTCTGCCACTTCCATGGCTCAGGCACCCCTGTCTCTAAGCTATAATTTCTTCCTCAGTGAAGCAGGTGTGTCCTGCCTTACAAAGTCATGGTGGGACTCCTCCTAGTCCCACCTACCCTTGACTGAGGTCTTGCCATGTGCTGGGTGTTAAGTTTAGCATAGCCAGGCTATGCTTCTTCATCCTCCCAATGCAACACCTTGAGGATGGTGTTTTTAATCCTGATTTTACAGATGAGGAAATGGAGGCCCAGGGAGGTTAAATAATTTACCCCTGGTCACACAGTAGGGCTAAAATTCAACCCCTGATGTGTCCTTTATAACACTCTTGGCATGTATACACTTCACTGTAAGACGAGGAACACAGCACTTCATAGCACTAAGTCTTTTCTGCACATCAGTGTTTATCATGACTTCTAAATCGCCCATGAATCTCTCTGGGTCTCAAAGGTGCCAGGACTGTCTTATAGGGATGGTAGTGATCTATCTGTGGCCAAACTGCAGAGAGAACCATCTCAAGTTAACAGTTCTTTGAGTTCTTTGCATCTTTTATTTCTTTAGCTTCAAGAAATACATGCCTAGCAAATGTAGGGGGGTGGGAGGGCTGACTTCCTGTAACTGAAGATGCACTGAACACTTGAATCTGGAACTTGATCCCCAGGTCTGCTTTGAGGAAACAAAGCTTAGCTGGAATCCAAACGGCCAGTGTCTTTGCATCCCTCAAACATGCCTGCGGTGGCCACTGCTCTCATTCTACCCTCAGGCACCTATAGGCATCTGTGGCATCTGTGGAGAGCAGGAGGCCCTGCCTGCCTCCATTCTGGGCCACAGCACTTTCTCAGGAACAGAAGCAGATGCTATGAGAAAGTTGGCTCCCACTTGCATTCAGAGTTGGCTGGAAAGATTCATGGAATGTTGCTGGACATTGGCAACCCCGGGCTACTGCCTGTGCCATGGTCGCTGGCTCCCAGCTCCCGCTCCTGAGTGGGTGAAGCTGTGGTAGTTCTGCAGGCTCCCCACTCCAAGAAAGAAACTGCCTGGAAGCTGGCTGCTGTTGCTGCTGCTTCCTCTTAAACAAAGAAAACCTGATTCAAAAGCCAAATAACTCCCCAGGGAAGTCAGCTCAAGGTTTGAAGGCTCCCTAGCTTGTCCTATGAACCTCCACACCAAGAACCACCAATTACAAATTTAATAGCTCATTTTGTATCAAAAGGTCAATTAGGAAGCACCTAGAATTTTTTATTTTTTTTTATTTTTTTTAAGATTTTATTTATTTATTTGACAGACGGAGATCACAGAGAAGCAGGCAGAGAGAGAGGAGGAAGCAGGCTCTCCGCCGAGCAGAGAGCCTGATGCGGGGCTTGATCCCAGGACCCTGGGATCATGACCTGAGCTGAAGGCAGAGGCTTTAACCCACTGAGCCACCCAGGCGCCCCAACACCTAGAATTTTTTAATGATACAAATATATTCTCTGGGTTCTGCTATGGCCTACACGGTGTTAAGTTTTTCCCCCTGTTGTGATTTTTAAGTTTCTCCCCTAGAAATTGATTTTATTTAATATCCACAAGTCTTGTATTTCTCAAAGAAAAATCCATTAAGGAAAAGAAAAAACAGTACCAGTTTTGGCAGGTTCTGCGGGCTGCAAATCACCCCGTAGATACCAGGTGGTGGCGCCAGAGAGGCAGCAGCCGCAGGAGGGATTGGCCTTGGAGGCTCGGGACAAGGAATCTTGAGCCTTCAGTTTCGGAGTGCCAGCACTTAATTGGCGAGGCGTTCTGCATTCTTCATGTGTCAGCAAGCTGGCTGCTCTTGTTCCTCGCAGTATAACGAGGTGCCCTGGGGTTTGTCCAGAGCTGGTCACCCGGCGTTTCTCAGGAAGTTAGAGCATTTCCCTCCGGCTGCTGAGACAATGCACATTCCCTTTGGAAAGACACAAACGGGCCCCCGCAGTAACTGCCCTGGCCTTGCCCACTGTCACTGCCCAGGTCTGTGCTACTCCCTGCTCTTCACGGGTCTGTCTCCTCCCATGTACTTACAGAAGCCATTTACGATGGGCCCGTGCGGATCCAGGGAGAATGAGTGCCTTCACGTGTGTCAACCCCAAACTTCCTGCAATGGTGTCCCAGAGCTACAGGTGGCCCACTCTTTGATCCTCTCGTTCTCCACTGTGAGTAGACCCATCCATTTACGCCAGCATAACTTGTGTTGTATACCATGCCAGTGCGTAATACCAAATACTATGTATTTTCCCTAGGTGCTATGATGTGGAAAAGTTCTGAAATATTGGCCTCATGGGACCTTCCCAGCTCAGAGGTGTAGATTCTATTGTTATGCCCATTTTACAAGTGAGACGATGGAGGCCCCACAGCCTTACTTGTTACTGTACCAAGGTCACACAGCTGTCAAGTGGCACCACCAGAACTTGACCCCAGACAGCCTTCCTCTAGAATTTCCAAGCTTTTGACCCCAGAGCAGAAGTCCTCAATGTTAACTATGTATTAGAATCTGAAGAACTTTAAAAAAGACCAAAAACATCAAAGCCAACAAACTGTCCCAGCCAAGGGGAGCCTAAGGAGACAGGATAATTAATGTATTGGGATGAGGTTACTAGATGGAATCTTGGGAAAAGGACATTAGAAAAAAAGTGTGGACATTTAAGTAAAGTATGAAATTTAATTAATAACTATGCATGAATATTGGTCCATTCACTGTGGCAAATGTACCAGACTGATGTTAAGATGTGAACAGTAGGTGAAACTAGGTGTGTTGTAGACTGCAGTTCTCTTTAGGACCTTCATAATAATTCTGTAAATCTAAACCTGTCTTAAAAAAGTTTATTTTAAAAATTCCACAGACCAACCCTGGGGCCCCATCTCAGAACAATTAAATCAAAACCACTTGGAGATAAGGGCCAGGCATCATTATTTTTTTAAAAACTTCCCAGCAGATGAAAATGTTCATCCAGGGTTGAGAATCCCTGCACTTTCCCCACCCCCACCCCCACATGGACTCTGAGCCCCTGGAGTGCAGGGTTCTTGTCTTACTTGTTTTCGTTTCTCTAGCGCCTAGCTTGGAGTCTGGCCCATGTTAGGCATTCAGTATGTGTTTGATGAATGAATGATGAATGAATGAACGAATGAATATTTTAACCTCTCCTCAATTCAACCCGGCCTAACCGACTCTGAAGAGAAAAGACGAAGACATTTAACGCTGTCAGGCAACAAGTCTGTTATTGGGTCCTGCTGATTTATGATGAGCAAGACACTAGGTGCCGGCCACTGCTAGAAGTCTGGTTGGAGGTGATGCCTGTCCTCGAAGCATTTTCTAGAAGGAAAGGGGGCAGCCCTGTGGGGTAGTGGTTCAGCATGCAGGATCTGGAGCCAGCTGGTTTGGGTTCAGATCCCAGCTGCTGCACTTAGAAGCCCTGTGATCCGAGGCATTTTTTTGACCATGCTGGAGACGAGGGGAGATGTGAAAAGGAAGCAGAAACTGAAGCTGCCACTGTGTGAACTGGTTTTCTACAAGATCTTATTTCCTGTCATCAAAAGTTCACCTGTGCCCTAGCTGAAATCCCCTGCAGAAAGGATGGGAACTTAGGCTGTGATGGTGGGAGCGGCTGGGGTCCTGGTGGGGTCCTGAGCTTGGGGAACGGGGGACCGAAGACAAGTTGGTGTGGAGTAAGTGGGCTCCTCCTGGATCTGCTGGGGCCATTGCTCCCTTCATGGGGAGACCTGAGAGCATGGCTCATGCTGACAGAGCCCTAACTCTGCACCAGGAACTTTTCTAAGTGTTCTACTTGCTGAGGTTCATTTCATGTTGACAAACTCTTCCCAAGCCGTCCTCTGTGTATCACTCCATTTTATCGGTGATGCAACCAAGGCCTAGAATTAGGTAACTTACCCAAGGTCACATAATGAGCAAGCGGTAGGACCAGAATTCAACACACATAGCCTGGCTCAGAGTGTGTGCAGACCCACTGCATGAGGGAGACACAGGAAAGGCACTAACTTCAGACCCAGGCAGAAGGAGGATCAGTCTGGCTCTGTGAGCTTGGGAGTGGCACTTAACCTTCCCAGGCCTCCCTTTCCCCGACTGTAAAGTGAACAACACAGCAGGGTGGGTCTGACAGTTAAATTAGATACTATATTTAGCCTTTCTTATCTTTCTCCACACGCAAGCTTATCTGCCTCCTTTCTCCTCTCTTCCCTTTGTCCCAGTTTAGCATCCATTTCTTTATCTTTTCAAAGCTAGGGAAGAAAAGCAAAGGTCTTCCAGGTGTTGATCTATTCTTCAAATGGAGCTGAGTTATAAAAATATATACATATGCATGTTGATATACATGTATAAATACAGGTGTCTATATGATATACCTATATACACATCATATATCTGTGTGTGAGGATGAAGAGCCAGGTAGAGAGAGATATATAGATATCAAGAATGTTTGAAAGCCTGAGTTAAAGATTCAGCTTTATCTGTTATAAAAGATCCCTGACTGGTGTGGTATGGTAGAAAAAGAAGACAGTCACCCAGTTAGTGTTATGAGCCTAAAGTACAGGCAAGTGGGGCAAGAACTGTAATTTCAATAGGAATTCAAAAGTGGGAGGGTTCTATTTGGCTGAAGGAGTCAGGGTGGGCTTCTCAGAGGAGGTGACACTGCTTTGGAGGGGCAGGGTGTGGTGAGGCAGAGGGCACCAGCCTATGACATGGAGAAGACCTGATAGAAGGGATTAAAAAGGGCATGCCATGGGGCACCTGGGTGGCTCAGTGGGTTAAGGCCTCTGCCTTCGGCTCGGGTCGTGATCCCAGGGTCCTGGGATCGAGCCCCATATGGGGCTCTCTGCTTAGTGGGGAGCCTGCTTCCTCCTCTCTCTCTGCCTGCCTGTCTGCCTACTTGTGATCTCTGTCAAATAAATAAAAAAAATTAATCTTTAAGAAAAAAAAAAAAGAAAGGGCATGCCATGAAACCATTGATCAAATGCATCTGCGGGAGGACCTGATAAGCTGCAACATGGAACTGAACGTGAACCCTGCATGCTACGTATGTAGTTTCCTTTGGGCATCTGGACAACTTATATTATTATGTCCATTTTATGGAGGAGGGAACTGAAGTTCAGGGAGTTCAAGTCACTTGCAGTACAAAATTATGAAATTAGAGGCACTGAGATATGGTGATACCTAGGGTTTTCCGCAGTGACTACATGAAAGTGAGGCGGCATGCTAATGTGGAAAGGGAGGCCAAGAAAACAGGACTGAATTTCAGAGCTGAGTGTCCTTTGTGGCCCCACAGGGTTGTTCTGTGTTAAAGTGAGATAATGCAATTTTAAACGCTTTAAGAGTAAAGTGCACAGTAAATGGTAAATGCACCAGAACATTATGTCCAGTCGCTGTTATGTCCAGTCAAGTTATGTCCACCTAAGTTTTGGAAGAGCACCTCGTCTAATAATGCAAACCAGAGGCTTACAACCTCCTCAAAATTGGGGATTGCTGAAAAGTGTATGAACTTTGCCATCAGGCCTGAGTTCTAGTTCTTGTTCTACTTTATACTCTCTAGCTCTGTGGCTGTGGGCACATCCCTTCTCTGGGCCTCAGTTGCCGTATCATTGACGGCATCCCACCCACATGGTCATGTTCTGGGTCTGCCCTCACCTGACATTGCAGCCGGGCTCAGGTTCACTTTCAAGATGGCCTCCAGTGGCCCCAAAGATAGCCAACCAATCTCAGGAAAGGAAACGTAACTTACAAGAGAAAAGCTTGATTGAACTACTTGGTTATAAGTACAGTTTATGGAAAAATCCAGATGATAAAGAAAAATATAGTCTATACATAAAATTGGGGATGCAGAAAAATGAAAGGCTGAATATAAAGTTCATCTAGATCTAGACATTATTATTTTTTTGGTGTGTGTCAACAAACATTTTTAGTAAGAATATATGTAAATCGGTGTTTAAAATCCTGGTCCTCCTCTTTTATATAATCTTCTCTCATTATTTACCTATAATATAAATTATACTCTCTACATACAGAAACTGCTTTTTAGAAATTCTAGTTGGACTCACTTAACCAATCAAAAATGTTTTTGAAAAATTAGTTGAGCATTTTTTGTCAATATCAGTTGTTTATTAATGATTTGCCAAATAGAAAGTAATGTCTATTAGATTATATAACTAATTATTGTTAAAAATCTTTACAACCTTTTAAAAAAATCAGTCCAGTATAAACCTGGTCAGTTGAACTTGACTTAATATCTTTAGCTTTAGGAGATACTATTGCTAATCTCAATACTTTATAACAGCTCACTCTCTCTGCAATATTCTATTCATTAAGAAAAGTTGTTATACAAGACAGCACTTTTGGGAAGGGGGTTTTTGTTGTATCAAACCAGCAGAGCCAAGCTGTCAACGCCTGTCTAAAACCTTCTGTCAGGGGCTGGAATTCTGCAGCTGTCTTTCCCTCATGCCATAACTGATCCAGCTCATTCAATCCAAGAATAGTCCAGTGGGTGAGGGGGAGAAGCCACTGGTAGGGGAGACTCCCAAGGGTTTATTGCTGACTGGGTCAGGGAATGCAACAGAAGTTGTATGAGGCATTTGATTACTTAAGCTCTCATTCTTGGTCCTCCCTGTCTCGGTCAGGAGAATTCAGGTTCTGTTGTGCTAACAAGCTGTCCCAAATCTCAGTGGCTTAACATGGTAAAAATGTATTTCTCACTTAATGCTCTCATGGGTAGGCAGGGGGATTCTGCTGTTTTTAGTCACTCAGTTGACCTAGGCAGATAGAGGTTTCATTTCAATGCGTGCTTCTAAGAAATGTGGCAGGTTCTTAAAGCTTCCATCCAGTTATATGCAATTTCTACCCATATCGTATCAGATAAAATAAGTCACGTGACTACATTTACCTTCGAAGGAGGCAGAGAAGGGGAATCCTGCCATGTTATGGCCATCTTACTATTAAGCCAGCTGTAGGACCTCGGGCACGTCCTATACTCTGTCAGCCTCAGCTTCGGTATCTGTTAAAAAGGAGAGTGACCTGGCCTCTGTATTCATCCTTTCATCAGTCAGTGCAGTGTTTAGGGTAGGAGCCCAAACTCTGGAGCCAGCTTAACTGGCTTCACCTCAGCTAAGATGTTAGGGAAGGTACTTAATATCTTCTGGACCTCAGTTTCCTTATCTGTAAAATGGGGATGATAATAGAGTTGTTGTGCAGATATAATGTATGTATTATAAAAGTTACAAAGAACAGAGGAAGTGCTTAGAGCAGTCCCTGGCCTATGATAAGTTGTTCTGTGCTTGTTAGTTTTATTACTGATCCACCCATGTAGTCATTCATTCAATGACTATTTATTCAGAATCTTCCCTAATTACCTTTGAAAGCTCTTTCGAGGACTAAAGGGGAAATTGGATGTAAATCGACATTGCAAATGACAGGGTACCCAGAGGGAAGTAAAAGAGGAGGAAGTTGCATTTTTGTAGGGTTGGATTGGTTTTTTGCTTCCGTTTATTGAACACCTAGTATGTGCTA
>PISX010017241.1:0-43922 GCA_004024625.1 Mellivora capensis | reverse complement strand
GGCTTGTTAAACTTTAACAAACCTCTTGATCTTATGCCCAATAAACTTTAAGCTTCATTTTTTATGGATGGAATCCAATGTGAAATGTGCATACCTGGTGCATTGCCCAAGATGAAACAGTGATAAATGAGATAAGAAGACAGTATTAAAATTCTGCTTGGTTTTTGAGAGGAGAGAAAGTGTGTGTGTGTGTGTGTGTATGTGTGTGTGTGTGTATGAGAGACTGAGAGAGAGAGAGAGATGTAGGGAGAAAGAGACAGAAAGAGGAGGAGGGAGAGAAAGATGCTTCATTATTATGTCTTATGCATAAGTAGATAAAGTATCTTTCATTTGGCCCATATATCACAGTATAGTGTGTAATATATCCTCAGAGAAGAGATTTTCCTCCCATATCCATTTCCTTTCAGTGTGTTGGGATGTATTACAGTTTAGATATGATGGATTAAATTGTTTTATGTATTATTTTATCTCCCTTTAACTGAACTTGTGCTCAAGCCTACAGTTAAATCTGCCATTTGAAACCACATGTTTTATGAGCTATTACAACCATGAAAACCATTAAAATAAATATCAAGCAAATTGACTTCAGCACTTCTTCAACTTGCAAAATAATAATAATAATAACAATAATAATAATTTTGAGAAGGCAAGTATATTTATACTATTAATACATATGTAGAAATTAAACTCATGGAACTACATGTTACTATTAAGCCAGAAGATATTTCAGATTGATAGATCTTTCTTTTATAAAAGAAATGTTGTGATGAACATAATGACAGCATAAGGAAGACCATGAAATTGGAAAATTCTAAAATACAAACTATTATCTTGCTTAAGAATTTAATATCTCCCATTGCCTGTGACAGTGACCTTCAAACATTTTTTTTTTTTTAATCACAGAATCATTGTGAATAATTGTAAGCACAAACACCGTGGTTGTCTGCTTGTATTTCTATAATGGTCCATCCTATATTGCCCTATTATAAATATTATAAAACTACTTCAGAAATAGAAATAACAGAAGAAAAAACAGGAAAAAATCAATATTTAAAAACTGATAGTACCAATTTCTTAAGTTTAAGTATTAATAGAAATTGTGGAAAATCAGGGCAGTGAAAGTCATACGGTAAGTACTTAATACAGATTAGGTCATATTATCATCGCTGCTATTGGTGTTCATGTCCTTACTGGCTTGAATGTCTCTTTCGTAAAATTGCATGACCCAGCAAATTTCCTTTTTCATTCTCATCACTTCTTAACCCTGGGCTTATGATTTTATGAAAAAATATGTGCTATTAAAAATAATTTACACTTCAGGTAGTGTATTTAGCTCTTTTCTTCCCTGGCTGCTTGAAGCTTGGCTGCCATCATAAACCATCTGGACAGTAACTGTCTGGACTGGGAAGTTCACGACCAACAACTATTTCAGCAGATGTAATAGTCATTCCCACCCTGGCAAGGTGACTACCTAAGACAGATTCAGGGAAAACAAGCCAAAATGCACAAGACCGTGCCAGTTTTCATCTTTCTATTTGGATTCAGAACCCATTTTGGTGGGGGCAAGAAAACTGACTTTGGCATGATTTATGATTCTTTGCACAATGCAAAGAAAAATGAACCCCGATACAGACTTTCAAGACATGACCCATATGAGAAGAAAAATTCCTCAAAGAGAGAGCGAAAGGAACACAGAAACAGCATGAAGAAAGTCAAGGGGACCGCAAAAGCCAATGTTGGTGCCGGCAACAAGTTAGCTGGAAAATGGACAACAGGAGTGACAATACTGCAGTAACATGATCTGTGGTAAGTGTGCACATTTGTCATGAGAGGATTAATAAGCTAAGAACTTGTGTGTAAAAAAAAATAGTATATTTAGTGTGTATTCTAAAGATTTATTTCATGTAAGTCAATGGTACAGATGAATAGGTATAAGATTGCTTTAGATATTCTGGGTTCATTTTGTTATCCTACACTTTGTATCAGAATGCAGTTTTCCATACTTCAGCACTTCACTTCAAAATACAAAAGAAAGCTCTGATTCTGTCAGGTACACTAGACATGAATTCAGGGCTTATAGTCACAAAGTAGTTTAAGCTGCACTTATCATTCTTTTTCTGTACTTAATGAAAGAAAAGTTGTGTTTTTCTTCATTCCCCAGAGGTTGCATTTAATGTCACTGATATTCAAAAAGTTTTCTATCAGAAAAATGCAGAGACAGTTTTCTATTTCTCTTTGATTGTATTAAAACATGTCTTTGGGTAGTGAAAAGTCATGAGACAAACATACTTTTTAAAATACACATCTGATATGTCTAATACACAGTATTAGGTATACAGTATTTTAAAAGTAACAATTGAGGGCACCTGGGTGGCTCAGTGGGTTAAGCCTCTGCCTTCAGCTCAGGTCATGACCTCAGGGTCCTGGGATCGAGTCCGAAGTCAGGCTCTCTGCTTGGCAGGGAGCCTGCTTCCTCCTCTCTCTGCCTGACTCTTTGCTTACTTGTGATCTCTCTCTGTCAAATAAATAAATAAAATCTTTAAAAAAAGCGCAATTGATTAATGAAAAATAACTAAACTAATTCATTCCCAATATCATACCCCATAGATTGCTCCTGTTAACATTTTTAATTTACATTTTAGATTTCATTTGATTACAAAACAATATACATGATGCTGGTCCTATCGCACATAATTTTATACTGTATGTTTTGTTTTAAAATGATATTGATTTTAGGGCACCTGGGTGGCTCAGTGGGTTGAGCCTCTGCCTTCGGCCCAGGTCATAATCCCGATCGGGGTCCTGGGATCGAGCCCCGCATAAGGCTCTCTGCTCAGCAGGAAGTCTGCGTCTCCCTCTCTCTCTCTGCCTGTCTCTCTGCCTACTTGTGATCTCCCTTTTAATGTCAAATAAAAAAATAAATATTAAAAAAAAGATATTGATTTTACACCCAAAAGTCACTGAAAATTCTTTATTAACAAGAATTGCAATGGATGTATCATATTCTGTCATGTATGTTAGGTTCAGACCAAATACCTTGGAGTCATTTATTATTCCTCTCTTCTTCCTTAATCACAGCCAATCTATTGGCAAGTTCTATTTAGGGTAATCCTTCAAAATATAATCAAAATCAGAATACCTCAACCCTGTTTATTGCAAATAAAACAAAATCCTGGGATGCCTGGGTGGCTCAGTGGAGTAAAGCCTCTGCCTTTGGCTCAGGTCATGGTCTCAGGGTCCTAGGATAGAGCCCCGCACCGGGCTCTCTGCTTGGCGGGGAGTCTGCTTCCTCTTCTCTCTCTGCCTGCCTCTCTACCTACTTGTGATCTCTGTCTGTCAAATAAATAAATAAAATCTTAAAAAAAAAATCCTAAATTAGACAAGGCCATGTCCTCACTTGAAACCCAGTGGTTCCACATTGCGCAAAGATTATGCTACAAGTACATATAAACCAGCCCAAAGTGATAATGAAGTAATGTGGAGGTGTTGGTTATTAATTTGGCACACAGTAAAAAATTAAAGGCCTATCACAAAAGGTGCTAAAAAAATCCTAATTAATTAATTAATTAATTGTGTGACTATAAAATATATTATTCAAGAAGACTTTAGAAAGTTATATAATAGCATATTGAGAAAGAATATTCAAGCTAATATAAAAATGAAATATAATAACAGAAATGCTTGTTTTAAATAAAATCTTACATAAGGTTAAATTTTGTGATAAAGGAAATCTCCAATTGAAAATAGTGGAGGGGCGCCTGGGTGGCTCAGTGGGTTAAAGCCTCTGCCTTCAGCTCAGGTCATGATCTCAGGTTCATGGGATCGAGCCCTACATCAGGCTCTCTGCTCAGCGGGGAGCCTGCTTCCCCCTCTCTCTCTGCCTGCTGCTCTGCCTACTTGTGATCTCTATCTGTCAAATAAATGAAATCTTTAAAAAAAAAAAAGAAAAAAGAAAATAGTGGAGCAAAGGGATTGTTTTCACCATAAAAATGAAAGAAAAAAATAAAAGCACAAAGAGATAATATGGCATGATATGTGGGAAATATTTCATTTTATTTTATTTATTTATTTTTTTAGATTTTATGCATTGATTTGACAGATAGAGATCACAAGTAGGCAGAGAGACAGGCAGAGAGAGAGGAAGGGAAGCAGGCTCCCCACTGAGCAGAGAGCCCTATGCGGGGCTTGATCCCAGGACGCTGGGATCATGACCTGAGCCGAAGGCAGAGGCTTTAACCCACTGAGCCACCCAGGCGCCCCTGTGGGGAATATTTTTAAAAATATTTTTCAGAAATAAGGAATAGTCAAATCCCAAGGCAATAGAATAGTGAATGAATGAATTCATGAATGAATGAATGAATGTTCCAAACAGTGAAACAGTAATAGAAGTGATAGCTGAGGTTTTCATTGTCTGCTCTCCCCAAACTGTATTTCAAGGATAAGTAATAATAATTAAAAAAAATAATATTGGTCTTATTTTTAAGAATTAAAATACCAGACAATGAATAAAGAATATTAAATGAAATATGTCCCAAGAAAACCGAGTTTAGACAGTGCACCATAGGTTCAAAAAATTACAGGTCATATATCTAGCAAGTTCAGAATTCAATGTAGTGGGAAATAAGATAGGAAGTTATTTTAGAACTAATAGAAATAGAATAAACATGATATGAAATCCATCAAAGATGTGGGAAACAGCATTGAGGAAATCGCACAAAAAGGAGATGAGAAGAACAAAATTCTAAAACTGATTATGGGAAAGATGAGATAGAAGATAGAATATACTGTGTGTGAGTAATATGTTCCTGGAATAACAGGGAAAACAATTAAAATGGGGAAAAAAATATTCGCAGAGACAGAAGAACAAACCTGAGAAAGAAGGACTAAAACTGCTGAGAAGGAGTAAAATATATAAAATATATATATATAAAATATATATTTATATATATAATATATGTATATTCATATATACATATATAAAATATACATACATATATACATATATAAAATTTCAAGTGTGTGTGTATATATATATACACACACATATGTATATATACACACACATTTTGTCTTTTTAGAATTGTGAAATTCCTAAAAATTCTGTTGAGCTTTTTAGCATCTTAGCTGATACTACAAGTTTTTACTCCTCTTGCCATGTGCATGCACAGCTCAGGAACTGGTGAAAACCTCAAAGGAAAGCCGCACACAAAACTTCAGGTTCACGTCTTGCAGGTTCCCTCTTCTCCTGGATCTTGGCCTCTTGACCCCAGATGCCATGCAATCCAGAGTTGCTACTGAGTCTCCTGCAGCCAAGAGAGATGGTTATGAACTCTGAGCTAAGGCTTTTATGCCCCATGCAGAGGATATGTGCCTGGCCCAGGAGGAAAAGCTTCAAAAGCAGGACTACCTCAACACATCTCTCTTCATTTTCTCTTCTCTCCAGCAGATTGGCTCAGAAAGGCTTGGTTGCCTTAGTTGTGCTCCAATGACTTCAAACACCTTTTTCCCCAGGGCCTTTATGATTATTTTTAGAAGAATTATTATTTTTATTATTTTATAAGTATATTATATATATTTATATATGTGAATTATATATAAATTATAAATATAATTTATTATATTTATATAACATAGAATTATATTATAAGTTATATAATATAATATTAATTATAAATATAATTTATGATTATAATTTAATTTATAAACTACTATTATTTTTTACAAGCTATTCAGACAACTGAGAAAGTGGAAATTAGAGAACACATTAAAGTTCAAATTAAGAATATTTTTATTTGAAAATATAAATTCCCTGACACTAATATGTGAAAAAAAAGGTAATTCAAATGAATGCTTACAGTGAAAAATAGTTATTAACTTACTATTTGTTCTCCAAGGCAGAATAAGACTATTGTACTTTTAGCTTCAATTATTTTTATTCTCACAACTTTATTTATGATTTATTTGAGAACTATGGGGGGAATTGTGTATATAACATGTGTGTGTATATATGTATGTATGTTATAATGCATTGTTTGTGTCAAGTTTTCAATATATTTAATTAAGAGTAAATACTTGGCAGAGTTATCAACTGTGAAAAAAATAGATTCGCCTTTCTAAGCTAATGATATTTTAAACATTTCAATCATCTGTTCTAACCTATTTTAAGTATCTCCAGAATATATGTTGTTTCTAATGCAAAAAGAAGAGCTTATTTTTTTTATATGCAATGTGATACATGCATACAAAACCTACAACTTTAAAATCTTTAAATAATCAATTACTTCACCACTAATGTTTCAAATCCCTCCTCACTGGACAATTCAAATATTTTTGTTTTAATATTTTTTCTGTGAATAAGGAATTACTATATTCCATATACATGATGAGGTGTATATTGCAAATAATAGTAATTAATAAGAATCAATACTATTTATTGTTCCTTCAGCATCATCTGCTATGAAAACTCCTTTATACACCTGATAGAATTTTGTTCCCCAATTTTAAATTTTGAAAAATTGCAAATCTAGCAAGCCATCTTGTCTTCTAAATCCCATTATCCATTATGATGAGCTGGACTCATTGGAGAAATGGCTGATTTCAAAGCAGATGTTCTGAATAAAAAAAAGTAAAAGTCAGCTTGAAACAACTTGTGTCAGAAAGAACTGTAGTGTTTAAAAATACGATTTGATTTTATTCACAGATCAACTCTATAAAAATGATTATTCCCCTTAATGAAACTGAAGCTCAAGTGCCTTCCCTAATGACTGATTTAATCCCTAGTCTGATTTAAAATCTAGCTTTTTCCCTCTATCCATTTACTCGTCCATTTATTCGATGAAATTTATTGAGTATTTTCTGTGTGCCAGGAATGACATTATACTTTGAAAATATAGAAGGTTAGGCTACTCTAGAGATATTCAGAGGCAATTTGTTCATTTTGGAATTTTTTACAATATATTACTGTGGCGACTTCTGTGTCTGGACAGGACGCAAGCCATCCATAACATCAGTTAGTTCAACATTTGCTGGAATGCTATGGGGCTATTTTAGCTTGGGTTTTTATTGTGTGGGAGGGCATTCTACTAGAGAATATATGTTTTATCAAGCTACTCTGAAAATATCTGACGTGGGTACCACATCCCGACAGTCGATCGCCCCGCCCTCTCGTTGCCTCACCCTGGCTAACCCTGACCCTTGAGATCCTCTTGCCCTTTGGCAGCCGGAGTTCCCACACCCAAACAGGTCCCGCAGATGAGGCACCTCACTTTCTTGCCCTGGTCACCTGTAGGTAAAATAGTTAAAATAAATAAAGAAACAAAAAATCACCACAAAACTAGGGATTTTGGGACTAAGTTTTTTATGTATTTTATTTCAATTTATTTTTTAGAAATATATCTTAGATGTGTCTTAGTGGTTTATTGTGCCTATTTAGTAAGTACTTTGATTAATTGATGATTTTAAAATATGTTGTTCAGTAGCCAAAAAATCTTGATGAGAAATATTGGAAGTTATTTCTTATTTATCTAGAAATAAGAGATACACTGGCAAGTCTTTCAGAATTAGTATATATTCTAGCAGCTGTAAGAATACATTAATTAAACATTTAAAAATATTGTGTTGAATTTAGGCTCCATCCAAAGTAATTCTAGCCTCCACTGGAAATGATTCCAGTTATATCCTGTTATGAGAACTTAAATATGTTAAGTATAAATCACTAAAATTATACCATTATTTTATACTATTTAAATTTTATAGTGTCAACACTGATGAAGAATTAAGTCTACTAAACATAAATATGTTCACGGTTTCACTTATGAGAGATAGTTAATTCTCTCCATGTGGTTTATACCTTTTGAGGATTTCTGTGACTTCTGCTTTCCTGATCTTATACTTGCCTTAGACAGGACTGGACATTGACTCATTCATTTATATTATAGCCTCTAAACCTCAGACCATAGTTGATTGTACCAGAAATGGACACTAAGGAGGTCAGGACAATCAGATTCATTTTGCCAGAATTTGGAATTGGGAAAAATAATTCATTTTAATCATTTTTATTTACTTGAGGACATGGAATTCTGGAATGATGAAGTTGTCATGTTTTCAACAGGAATTTTAAAGAGATAAAGATTCAGCTTACAGAGAGAGGGGAATGAATTAGAGACACAAAAGAGCAGAGATGTGAGTCCATGTAAGTTAAACGTAAGCTAGTCAGACACCGAATAAATTTCTCTCAAATTCCTGAATATTCCCTTCTTCCAAGGTGCCAACCCATAAGAATCCTGGTGGCATTTCTTGGATCCCCTGTGCTCAATTTCATTTTCTGCTTCTGCTCTTTAAAAATGATTTGCTGTTACTTGGAACAAAGCATCTTAACTATCCAGAGACTAGTAAAGGATATGGGAAGAACTGTTATCTAATAAAGCATCCTAAAACTAATTAGTGTATTATTAACATACATAATAATGGATTAAAAATAGCTGTAGATAATGTTTATTTGAATCAAATTATGTTATTTCAAGTCAAATAATAAAATTTATTACTAAATTTCAAGTCATTTAAATAATTTTGATCACATCAACTCTTAACAGTCACAGATAACTTTTTCTAAATAAATTATTCAGATGAATTTTTTTTTTTTAATTTGACAGTAACAGCAAGAGAGGGAACACAAGCAAGGAGGAGTGGAAGAGGGAAAAGCAGGCTTCCCTCTGGGCAGGGAGCACAATGTTGGGCTGGATCCCAGGACTCTGGGATCATGACCGAGCTGAAGGCAGACACTTAAGGACCGAGTCACCCAGGTGCTTCTATTCGGATGAATTCTTAATGCAGTGGTACATTTAGAATGAAAATCTAGGGGGTGCCTGGGTGGCTTAGTGGGTTAGAGACTCTGCCTTTGGCTCATGATCCCAGGGTCCTGGGATTGAGCCCTGCATGTGGCTCTCTGCTCAGTGGGGAGCCTGCTTCCTCCTCTCTCTCTCTCTGCCTCTCTGCCTACTTGTGATTTCTCTGGTCAGATAAATAAATAAATAAACTTAAAAAAAAGAAAACCTATATTCAAGTAAGTAAAGTCATGAAAGAAATTTCAGAGGTACAAACGAATTTGCCAAGTATCAATAGAAGATGCATTTTAATTTCTCTGTAAAATCAATAAACTCCAATTAAACAGCAAGATGAATTAGATAACTTACAGGATATTAAAGTAAAATAGAATCTATATTTAGAGTGGAACAATACATATTAATCCTCATGGAAAACATTATAATGACTAAATGAAGTGTATGATTTGTACATTTCCTTTTAACATTTTGAATAAAGCTTCTGTCCGCTCTTCTTTTTTTAATAAAATCAGGGCTTGAATAATTTCTTCAGACTTTGGCTGTTTCTCAACCCCTCCATTTTAATTAGAGTTCTATAACCATTAATGCTATATCCTAATTAAGAAATCCATTAAGTCTCTATAATAGTTGCTTTAGAGATAATATTAAATTTACTGGAGTTTTAAATAATAAATTCATGTGATGGGATTTTAATGTGCAATAAAGGAGTTATTAATATTTGAAAGAAACAGTCATTGCTTCTGTGTTCAATCAATACTAAGTTTTTGTCATATACTTAGTTATCAATTTTATCATGTCTAGTATTTCATAAATACTTTTAAGTGTTCATGGAAAGGGATGTCTTACTTCAGTGAACTTCTTGGCTGAACTACTTATATTCATTTATCTCAAAAAAAAAGGTGCTTGATATAGATTAGTTATACCTCTTTGTGAAACATAAACTACTATAACTTTTGCTCTGTCAATAATTTTTCATTCCTAATCCCCCAAATGCAAAATTTGTATAGTTTATACTATATATATATATATATATATATATATATATATATACACTCTTTATATATAGTTTATACTGTATAGTTTATACTTGTAAAGAAGATGATAGCTAAAAGAAGCTGGGGGATTTTTAAAAAATTTTTATTATTATTATTTTTTTTAATTTACAGACAGAGATCACAAGTAATCAGAGAGGCAGGCAGAGAAGAAGAGGTGGAAGCAGACTCCTGGCTGAGCAGAGAGCCCGATGTGGGGCTCGATCCCAAGACCCTGAGCTGAAGGCAGAGGCTTTAATCCACTGAGCCACCCAGGCACCCCTAAACTGGGGGAATTTTTGAATCATAAGCTAGCTTGACAATCTAGGGAGCTAAATGGAAGCCCTGGGACTCTTGCAAATTACCACAAACTCTTCTTTGGGCATCTATTTCTTCATCTGTAAAATAAAGAGCCCCTAGTAGACTGAGCTACAATTTATCCATTTAAAAAAAATCTATTTTAGATCATAGTTGAGTAGATTTTTAGGCTGTTACAAAAGGCACATATAATCAATTCAGTTGTGTTTTGAAATAGTTTTATAAGTCATAATCACACTCATGTTTTTTGGCATTAAAGGTGAAAAATATATATTTAATTAAATTGATTATATACTAAGCTTTTTGTGCAAATGACAAATTAAGAGGGGTAATCTAATACCAAGATAATGAAAAATCCAACTTATTTTTAAAAATTCAGTTGGTTTATTATGTGATTTTATCACTTAAAAGAGATTGAAAGACAGCTGAAGGGATAGAGAAGGAAATACATTAATATTATCATAAGGCAAGGTACTCAGCAGATAATTTATGTTCAAGAACAAGGATTTTCAAAGCCTTAAGATAGGAACAAAGAGCAAAGAAGGTGCTTGCAGCCAAAATATGCAGGAGTGAAGAAGAGAAGGAGATAAATCTCATAGTACAAGGGCCAGAAACTAACGCTCTATAGACCCGGACAGTGAGGTTAGAAGTCATTGTGAGTGCAGTGGGATGCTATGGCAGAGTTTCAGCAGGAAGCATTGTAAAAATTATTAATATTATTTTGACTTTTTAAATTTGAAATAATATTTGATGTACTGAAAAGCTATAAAGATAGTTCAGGGACTTCCCATATGTCCTTCATGTAATTTCTCCTACTAACGTCACACGTAACTATGCTACATTGAACAAAATTAAGAAACAAAATTGCAATACTATTAAATGATTCTCTGGACTCAAAAGTTTTTCCACTTACGTTCTTTTCTGTTGAAGTATCTAATTTGGGATGTCATGTCATCATGTCTCCTAATCCTTCCTTGGTCCATGACAGTTTCTTAGTCTTCCCTCGATGTTCATGACTGCTCGAGTATCATGAAAAATATTTCTTGATTTGGGTTTCTGTGATAGTTTGTCATGATTGGACTGGGTTTATGGATTTGGGGGAAGAATGAATACCAGAGAAATGAAATGGCCCTCTCATAGTATCATCTAGAGAAGGGTGGCATGGCATCAACACGACTTAGTACTGGTGACGTTAACCTTAATCCTATGAAGAAGCTGGTGTCAGGTTTCTGTATGATATTTCTTCTTTCTCTACTCTAGTTATTAGACATGAGTAACTAAATCCACTCCTTACCAAAAGGAAATTACATTGAACTACACCTCTCTGGAGGGAGTATCAAAGAATTTCTAGATATTTTTAAACCACCACAATGTTTAATAAATGCTTTGGGGGTGATACTTCAAGGTTATACCAAGATGCTGTTGTTCCTTCAAGTTTTGCCTACCAGTATTAGCACATATCTGTAGATCTTGCCTTTGGAAATTATTAATATGCTACTCTAATGATGATTTTCTATTTCTGCATTTCTTCTAAATTTATTGTTTGGAATTTCTTAAGGAAAATCTGTGCCTTCCACTGCATTTATTTGTCTGTTAAGTCATTTATTTATCTAGATGGGTTCATAGATAACGTATTTTATTCTTTTGGTTATAGTCCATTGCTACTATTATTTAAATCATTGCTCAAATTATTCCAGACTTAACTACCAGGAGAGTTTTCTGCTTGGTTCCTGTGTCCCTTCAATGTGGTCCTGTCTCTTTTACTTTTCTGCCGATACAATATGCCATATATTCATCTTCTATTTCTCCTACCACAGCCTTAGAATCAGCCATTTCTCCAGTGATCCCAGGTTCCTTTTCATGAAGAATTGATTTCAGACATTGAGATAAGAATGCTAGGTATGCTCACTGCTGTTGGACTTGTGCTGTTTCTAGGCCATCTTGGTACACGGAGCTAAGAAATATACGTGTGCATATTACCCCATGTCTACACACATGGGTATAGTTACTTCTTCTTCTATATGTCTATGTCTATAGAAAAGAAATGTAAGTTTCCACTGATACTCCAAAGCTTAATCCAGCACCACAGGATTCATGCACCTGCATTTATCTAGCCTCCTTTAATATTTATAACTTCTTTTTTGGACAGAGAAAAACAGGGCTCCTAGTGTCAACAATTTAGTTCTTAAACTCCAATATTCAAGTAAACTAGTTGGAAAATTGTTAATCCCTACACCTGTAGAAACAAATTAACCAATTGAGGTATAGTCATTACGTTCTTTTGTTCTTAACTATACAGGATTCAAAATGTTCTTTTCCAAAGTTGTTTAAGTTAGCTCCCTTTTTCCTCTTCCCCCCTCTTCTTTGGTGCATTTATGCCATACATTTGTAACACAGCTAGATTCAGTTGTCACAGTCTGCATTTCTTCCTGGAGGTCCCTCAATATTTGGGTAGATTTTTAAAAAAATTGTATAAGTAAATTTCACTCTTTATAATGTACAGGTTCTATGGGTTTTAACAAATGCATAGTGATTATTATTTTCTGTATCATTGTTTCTCTCCTTGAAAATCAGCTGGAGCAAGGGAGAAGCATTGTAGGCAAAATTGATAGCAATGAGAATAGTTTTAAAGTTATTTCTGTACTCTGTGGGAGAAATGATGGTGATTTTAACAAGATGGATTATTTCTGGATTTCCCGTGTGATTAATATTATATTCTCTTCCAGACAATCACAGTGTTCTTATTTTTTGAGGTAGAGTTTTAAAAAACTCAATATAAAAGAGATTTAGTTTTCTAGTTTGAATGTAAAAAAAAACATAAAGTATATGCCAGATACAACTTCATGTTACCTCTTTCTTATGATACATGGTAAGATGTGTGTTTCAAAGTAGAGCTAATATGCTTCACTGATAAACTAGATGGGGGTCTTGATGCAAAGAGATAATTTAAGAATAACTCCAAGGATTTATCATCAGTAAATGGTGGCATCATTTGAAAGAGGTAGTGAATACCTTTACAAATTGGATGAAAACATTTTAACTTTCTAAAACAACAAAAACAAAACCAAAAACTATATAGATTAAATGAATGAAGAAAAATTTAAATGCTAAAGATTTATTCTTCTAACTAAATATATTAAAAATGCGATTAATTTTAAACTCAAGAAGTTTCTTCTGTCTTCTAAATGTACAATGTAGGAGAATGAGCTTGCATACAGTACATTTCCATTAATACATTTGTATCAGTGGAAGGTTCTCTGACATACATTCTTTACAAATCTGGTTCTTATAAATCTTGTAAAATAGAAGTAATTTGTTTATTCTGTTCCTTTAACAGAGACTGTAAAAGATACCAGTATAGTAATTTTGAAAATATAAGATTTTCTTAACATTCTTTCCTCAAAGACTACAAAGATATTATCCTGATTTAAAGCAAGACTGAATCTGAGATGCATGAGTTAGTAATTTCTCCTTTCAACTTATAACCACAAAGCCATCAGATATAAATGGAATATCAGAAGTCTGTTTGTTATCTGGCACCTACCATTCCCAACTCCCTCTAGTATGCTACTGCCTATTTTTTTCATTCACATATCATCTATAACTATTTATCTTGCATACCTGACAGGAAACTTCAAAATGGGAAATAAAATGTCATATTTCTGCCTGCCTTGTTCTTTTAATTATCCACTTTAATTTCTATTACTCTGCACTTTTTTATATCATAAATGTTTGCAATTTTTTTTTCATTTGGTCTTTTATTGAAATAATTAGTGTTAATCTAACCAGGAGAAAAACCCAAAAAGTGCCTATTCCTTTAAAAAAAATTAAAAATATATTTAAAAATAAATTAGCAAGTCTCTGGTTTTACTAAGCCTTTGAGCTGTTTAAACTGCTTGATTTTCATTTAAAAACTAAGTATTTGGCTGTTCAACAAGGTGAGTTCTATCAGCCAGTAAAGGATAAACAGAAGAGAGAGAATTTAACACTTTTTTGAGGTCTGAGAAAATGGTTTGATGTTAGGACTTTAAATGAATAGCTAAAGATTATCACTCTGTTTATGTAACTAAAGTCTGCACAGATCCTTTAGAAATCAAAACCCTGTGAGAATACACATTAATGATAAACCTTTACCTCTGAACCAGTGTGGTGATCACTCGTCATCATAATTGGATAATGGAGTAAAGTTTAGAAAGAACAATGAATTGTCCCAAACAGGAGAATCATGCTATTGTATATGGGATTGGAAAAAAAAAAAAGAGGAAGTATATGAAACAAGGAGGATTTTGTAGTTTATGCTATAAACAGGTCATTCAAAATGTCATTTTCAAGGGGGAAAAAATCCCTCCTGCTAATTGAAAACAATATAGAGATATATTCCAGAAAAATAGGTAATGCCTTTTGCCAATAAATGGATAAAAATACAGCACCTTTGATGGAAAAACTAAAGTTAAGTTGAAGGTATATCTAGTATAACTACTATTATAAATTACTTATATTCAAACTAGAAAATTATACCTGTTTTATATGTTATTTTTTAAAAATATATCTCCTAAAATTAAAACATAAATCAAAAGGTCATGGGGATGTAAAGTGCAGCGTGGTGACTACAGTTAATGATACTGTATTTAGGGGTACCTGGGGGGCTCAGTCAGTTAAGCTTCTGCCTTCAGCTCAGGTCATGATCCCAGAGTCCTGGGATAGAGTCATGAGTCAGGCTCCTTGCTCAGGAGGGAGATTGCTTCTTCCTCTCTTTCTGCCTGCTGCTCCTTCTGTTTGTTCTTTCTCTGACAAATAAATAATAAAATCTTAAAAAAATATATTGTATTGAATATTTGAATGTTGCTATGAAAATAAATCTTAAAAATCCTCATTACAAGATAAAAATATTTTGTACTATGTATGGGGAGGATGTTGACTTAGTGTGGTGATGATTTCACAATATATACAAATATTAAATCATTATATTTTATATCAGAAACTAATATAATGCTATAAGTCAGTTATATCTCATTAAAAATTATAATTGTCTGGAAGAGAATATAATTTTAATTGTATTGAAAGTCCAGAAATACGTTAAAGTAAGTCCTCAAATAAATTACTAGATTATGAATAAGTGCTTACAAGCGTAGGCAATTTATCTTTTATTTCTACTGTTTTAATCTAGTTGTTAAAAATATTTTTCAGAAAAAAGAATATGTGATACATTTAGGTATACCACTATGATTTTATATTTCTAATGCATGTTTCATTAACTAAAATTTTCTAGCTAAAATTGTTTCTATATAATTTAAAAACAAAATGACTTCATGAATTTGTGTCTTTCTGATGTTAAAATTCATGTCATCATTATTATTAATTATAATTTTTCAGATAAAACATTTTGTCTTAAGATTTTGAGGTGTACTTTCAATCAGTGATATTTAGGCAATTTTTTAGTTTTGCATTAACTGACTTTCATTTATTGCCCATAATGCCACATGACTATGTCAACATATCAATCTTCACATTGATTGATTTCTTAAAATGTAACAAAAACTTACAATATAGATATCATATTGAAAAGCTGACGTGTTTAAAAGTTAAGGTGATATAAGTATTTATATCTGAAGATAAGGCAGACATTGAATAATTATTAAACCAGAACAGCAATACGAACTTAAGTCAGGGGATACCTGGGTGGCTCAGTCAGTTAAGTGTCTGCCTTTGGCTCAGGTCACGATTCTGGGATCGGGGGATAGAAGCCCTTGTTGGGTCCCTCCTCAGGGAGGAGCCTGCTTCTCTTTCTCCCTCTGCCCCTCCACCTGCTCATACTCTCTCTCAAATAAATAAAGTTAAAAAAAAAAAACTACTTAAGTCAGATAAAGTGCATTTTCAACTAAATCACTACTCCTTCAAATGGAAATCAGTTAGCATTTCTGGAAGGATCTAGAGCAAAACAGAAAGAATGATGTTTTTCAGCCAGCAATGGCAAGTCTAGGCTAATGGCATGTGTCTCAGTAACCCTCCTTCATGTCAGCTTCTTAGCTGTATGAGCTCCTCTCTGCGCTGAAGCTAGTTTGCAATTCAAGCCATTTCAATATTTTGAGACTCAAAACCTTTTGTACAACACATGCTTTTTAAAGTATTATGCAAAGATAGCAAAAAAAAATTGACCTATTTTGAAATAGCTTAGCAAATGTATTACAAGGAGAGAAATATTTTAAAAAAAAAAGAAGAAGAAAAGAAAACCCTGGGATGATAAGAATGGAGTGGAATTCAAAATGCTATTGAGCGTTCAGGGGAGCAGTGCCTAAGTCACCTAAATAGTTATAAGAAGGTTAGACAAAACAGGTCATACATGTGCTAAATCTCAACTCCTGAGCAGAAAGTTTGCAGAAGGACATCGTAGTTAAGATAAAACGTGTCTGTGGGGCAAAGAAACAGAAATAAATCAGTACAAGGTATTTAAAAGGTAATCACAGCTCGACTATAAGGTAGTCAGTACTATCAGGGAGGTTTAGATATTAGTCAATCTCAATGTATTGAAAAATATTAAATACTGGAATCATGAAATCAGTTTGTGTTTAACTATGGCAGTTAATAAATTCATTTCCTGTAACTAATATTTGTTGAGGGACTATAATATGCAAAGCTCCATGAAGTTATATTTTCAAGTAAAGGGGAAAGCACCAAAGAATAGTGAATGGTGGCACATTCTACCCCTAAAAATGCCACTTTGGCATGAGGGTTATTTTGAGCTAAAAGCACTTTAAAAACACCCAATACAGGAACCACATTTTAATCACCCCTTTTCTTCCTGAAAACTCCTAGGTGAAAGATGTCCTCCCTGTTTGAGGGAGGAAAAAAAAAGAAAAGGAAAGAAAAAAAGATATGTCTTTGGCAGGGAGTTGAAACTAAGAAATTCTGCACAACAGACTTTGTTAAAATATTTCTTAATTTTCTTTAGCCTCCCATATATTTCAGTTACTTTCCCACAAATGCTTCATTCTATTCAGCCAAGTATAAAAGCCACTGGGTTTTCATTCCTTATGGAGGCTCTCATTTCATGTAGAACTTATTGCATGCCTTTCTCCTGTTTATCTGTTTTCTATCAATTTAATTTTTAGGCTAGGCTGAAAAACTCTAAGAGGGTGGAGGGAAATTTTTGCTTCGTCTACAAAAGAATATGCTTAAGACTAATATAGTGGTTATTATCATATTTGGGAACTTTGTAATTTAATGCCTATCTAGTATCTGCATAAATCTGCTGAACAAGATTTATTAAAACTTCTTTTTCCCAACTTTTCATCATTATTATTTATCTTTTATTATTATTTATTATTTATTATCTTTTCATCTTTATTATTTATTATCTATTTCATCTTCATCTTTATTATTATTTTTTTAAATTTCTTTTCAGTGTTCCAGAATTCATTGTTTATGCACCACACCCAGTGCTCCATGCAATATGTGCCCTCCATAATATGTACCACGGGGCTTACCCAACCCACTCCCCCCTCCCCTACAAAACCCTCAGTTTGTTTCTCAGAGTCCACAGTCTCTCATGGTTCCTCTCCCCCTCTGATTTCCCCCAACTCACTTCTCCTCTCCATCTCCCAATGCTCCACAAGTAAGTGAAACCATATAATAATTGACTCTCTCTGCTTGACTTATTTCATTCAGCATAATAATCTCTTCCAGTCCCGTCCATGTTGATACAAAAGTTGTATATTCATCTTATTAAAATTTTTGATAGTCTAAAAATATATAATCATTTTCAAACAGTCCTAGGTCACATTTGGCCATAAAATAGATTTATTGCACCCAAATAGGAAAGGAGAAGCTTGTTTGTTTGCTTTCTATCTTTTACTAATTTTGTTACTGTCTCTGGGGTTCTGTTCCAGATTCAAATTATTTTTAAGTTGCTTCCTGCCTAATGGCTTATCTCTCCTTTTATACCTGAAAGAGACATGTACTTTCCAGTATAAGATATATTGCAAAGTGCAAAACAAACAAACAAACAAAAAACCCTTAACATCTCGTCACATTTCACTTACTTATTCAACATTTATATAACCACCAGACTTGATGTTCCACCCTCTGGGTAATTTATTGAACAGGACACACAAGATACCTGCTGTAATAGAGGTCCACTTTAGTGTAGGAAACAGAAAATAATACAACAAATGACTCAAATAAGTATAGGTTATTTAAGTGCTATGAAGGAAATGCTGTGATTTTGTGATGTGGAGAAACACAAAGCATGATACTCTCACTGAGGATCTTCAGCTGAGACCTTAAGGAGACTAGGTTCCAGGAATGCCAGGTAGCAGGGGAAAATAGTGAATAATAAATGCAAAAGTTTTGCAATAGGGAGACTGTGGTATGTTTGTTCTTGTAATAGCCAAAAGCTATTGTGATCATAATGAGAGTGAATGAGTTCTCAGAGATGAGGTCAGCAAAGTGGACTAGTAAGGATTTATAGGTTCTGGGAAA
The DNA here is from genome assembly GCA_004024625.1 of Mellivora capensis. Taxonomy (NCBI): domain Eukaryota; kingdom Metazoa; phylum Chordata; class Mammalia; order Carnivora; family Mustelidae; genus Mellivora; species Mellivora capensis. Next base: position 25,255 of record PISX010017241.1, on the reverse strand, counting down.
GGGCTTCAAATACTTTCTACGCATAATGAAAAATCACTGACGTTAAGCTGGGAATAGTATAATTCCATTTGTAAAAAAGATTTCTCTATCTGCATATGGAGAAGCTGAAGAAAGAAAGGAGGGAAGCCAGATAGGAAGCCAAGGCCCTCACTTAAACAAGCACACGATAATGACTTTACTAAAATTGTGCAGAGAGAAAAATGAAGATGCATCAGACATACAAGTTGGAGGTGACTTGAACAACGTTTGAGGATTCATGGAACTTGAGTGTCTGTGGATTTAAGGATGAGTTCTTAGTCCGATTATACTAATTTCAAAGACAGAGTCTTCTTTTTCCTAAATTGTATAATCATTTTTACTAAATCCACTGTGTAGGTTTTCCTGGGAGGACAGGACCAAACAGCATGAGGAAAAGATTTCATATTCACCACCATTTATTAATAAACACAAAAGACCAATGATAACCAAACCACTTTAGTTAAAAGTTAGAGCAAAATATATCCTCCAAGGAATTCAAATAATTTGGCTGGTTGTAGTACTAAATGAACGAATCAGGAAAAGTTAGCAAGAGTTCAAAATAATTTCCTTGCATTAATAACAATGACCTATCTCAGGAAGAAAGCAGAGGGAATTCTGACAAACCTTATGGATAGCCCATAAAAGTTCAAAATGGACCATGTGGGCCAGCCACAGAGAAGTGGGAATCTCTTTTCTGGAAACCTCTTTCCCCATCTCAGAGCAGCATATTACAGTGATTCATGGAAGGCTTTCAGTATTATCCTGAATATAATTTTTTTAAATATTAGCATGGGTTGCATTCAATTAAAAGAAGAACCACATTTTTCCCCATGTCTGTTCTCTGACTTTTGTTTTCTTATTTTCTTCTAATTTTGTCTACATTAAATTTTCTGCTTTTCCTAGATTTGCTTTGTTGAAACTTTCAGCTTTTTGAGTGAAATGATTAGTGTATTTTTATTGTTTAAGTAATGGAATTACAAGTATAGATTTGGTCAATTCACACAGATTTTTCTGTGTACTTTTCTCATGACTGGTATTTTCTAAATATTTTGTTTAAGTCACTTTTATAGGGGTGCCTGGGTGGCTCAGTTGGCTAAGCGTCTGACTACTGCTCAGGTCATGATCTCAGGGTCCCGGGATGGAGCCCTGTATCAAGCTCCCTGCATCAAGCTCCCTGCTCAGCAGGGAGCCTGCTTCTCCCTCTCACTTTCCTTCTGTGCTCTCTTCCTCTCTCTCAAATGAATAAATAAAATTGTACCTGGGTGGCTCAGTTGGTTAAGCATCTGCCTTTGGCTCAGGTCCTCCTGGGATTGAGTCCTACACTGGTCTCCTTGCTTGACAAGGAACATGCTTCTCCCTCTGCCTGCTGCTCCCCTTGCTTGTATTCTCTCTCTCACAAATAAATAAATAAAATCTTTAAAAAATTTTTACTTTCTACATGTATATTATTAGATGATAGGAAAACTAGAAGTTTTATCAAATATTTTCAACATTCAATTAGATAATTGGTTTATATCTTTAGAAATGAATAAAATAGAATACAAGATAATAGTAGTATTTAAAAAAAGTAGAAGAAATTAAAGCCAGAGATTTTTTCTCTGTATGCATATGCTATCTGTTCACATACAATAAATTTTAAAGCACATATAAATCATTGATTTCCTAAAAATAAAAATCCATTACATACTCAAAATGTTCAATTAAAATAATAACTTTTGCAAAGTAGGACATTTTTAGTAAAAATTATGTATGTTTAAGGTGTACACATAATGATTTAATGTACATATACAGTGAAAGTACATACATACACATGTGATGATTTGATGTACAGATATTTAACGAATTAATATTTCTATGACTTCACATAGTTACCATTTTTTATTGTTAGTGTGGTGAGAGCACCTAAAATCTATTCTCTTAGCAAATTTTCAGAATTCAAAACAGTATTTTTGACAATAGTCGTTATGTTGTACATTAAATTTCTGACTTATTCATTGTACATAAATATAATTGTGTGCTCTTTGATCACTTTCCCCTTTTCCCCCACTTCTCTTCCGCTGATAACTAATGTTCTATTCTCTACATCTGCATATTTGGCATTTTTAGATTCTACACATGGATGAGATCATGCAGTTTTTTTCTTTCTGTCTCTGACTTATTTCACTTAGCACAGTGTTCTCAAGGCCCATCAGTGTTGCTTAAATAAATGGTAGGTTCTTTTTTATGGATGAATAACATTCTATTGTACATGTACACCACAGTTTCTTTATCCATTCATATGTTGATGGAAACTTAGGTTGTTTCCATATTTTAGCTATTGTGAATAATGCCGCAATGAACATGAAGCCACAGATATCATTTCAAGGTTCTGATTTCATGTCCTTTGGGTATATGCCACAAGAAGGATTGCTGGGTCATGTGGTAGTTCAATTTTTAAACTTTTGAAGAACCTCCTCACTGTTTTCCAAAGCAGGTGCACAATTTTTACAATCCCTCCAAGACTGTGCAAGGGTTTCCTTTTCTCTACATTCTTGCCAAAATTTGTTATATTTTGTCTTTTTAAAAATAATCCTAATAGGTGTGAGGTGATATCTCATTGTGGTTTTGTTTTGCATACCTTGATGACTAGTGATGTTGAGGGCTGTGAGAGTTTCCCCTATTTCATTGTAGTTGCAACCCTAAGAAATATTTTTTAACAGAAATATTAGTTCCTAGTTCTGTAGTTGAACCAATGAATGTAGTTTCTAATCTATGTCCTCTATTTTTAATCAATTTTGGGTAAATTTATGAAACATCAAGAGATCTGCTGAAGTGATAATGGGATTAATTATTTCATGGACAGAAAGTCACTTTTTTAATGCTTTAAAGCAAGCTGCCTATGCAAAGTTTTGAAAATGATCATCAGTATAATTGAAACAATTTCGCTTAAGAAACATATGCTTAAATTCTAGAAAATGTAAATTCATTAACTGACCTAATGGGAAGTATGCAGATAATTTCACAACTAAAATAATAAGGCTATGCATAGCAAACTACAAAATGACAGCAATTAAAATAGACAGAATATCTAATAACTGAATAAAAGCATTTTGTCAACAGTTTTTAAACAATCAAAATTAATGTCTAGAGCATTTGAAACACCATTTCCTTCATTTTATAAAGCCAAAATTAATAATCTTTGTCAAATTGTGAGTTTTTACAGTCCTCATAATATCCATAGAACTTTAATTGGAAAATACATGGAACACTTTGGGGAAAAAAAAAAGAATAATTTCTGGAAGTTCAATGCAATCGGAACTATTTAACATCAAGAAGATTTGGGGGGGGCGCTCCTGGGTGGCTCAGTGGGTTAAGGCCTCTGTCTTCAGCTCAGGTCATGGTCTCAGGGTTCTGGGATCGAGCCCCGCATCGGGCTCTCTGCTCAGCAGGGAACCTGCTTCCTCCTCTCTCTACCTGCCTCTCTGAGTACTTGTGATCTCTGTCTATCAAATAAATAAAAAATCTTTAAAAAAAAAAAAAAGGAAGATTTGGAGGGAATATAATTAGAGGCCCTATAGTTACCACTTGATAATCATAATTATTATATAACAGAAATGATTCTCATTTTATCTATATATGCTCATATTTTTAATATATACATATAATTATTATATGTATCTAATGGATAATAACTTACATCCTTATTTCTCTTAATGGATACATCATATAAAGGCAGGATGAATTTTGAGAAGATAAGTAGAATGTGAACGTTACAGGCACTGTTAATTAGGAATCAGAAGGAAATCAGGAACATGTGATTAGGTATGTGAGCAAAGTGGATTGTCATTATACAGTGACAGAAAGCTTGGTTGATTGAGTCCTACAGTTGTATAAAAAGCAGAATTTATAAGTGATGAATCTGGATATTTTGCTGAGACTTCTCTGCAGTGTTGAAGGTTTTGTAAACTTGGTTTTGTAATGCCATTTATAGTAAAATGCAAGAGGAAAAAAGATAAACTGAAAGTAGTTGTGTTAAACAAAAATAGTCAGGGATTCATCTAGGAAACTTTTAACCTATCCACATTGCAAAAGAACTAAAATTAGGAAGTTCACTGTAAGGAAAGAATTAACTTAAGAGAAAGCTGCACATGCACTTAAGGCCCCAGAAGGAACAAAGATGCACATCATTTAGTGACACAGAATATTCTTTGAAGATATCAGGCATTTGACTCATAGATCCATTCAGCCATTTTAGAGGAAACCAAAAATAAGGTTGAGATTATCTAGGAAAGACCTGTGCAGAAGTCTACTGTCTAATGGAGTGACTCCTCTGGATATACACAGGAGATCCATAAGATTCCCGAAAATGTAGTATCAGCAGAAATGTCATTGGCTTGGACCACAGGACACAGAGAGAGGGCAAATGGCAGAAGGCCATCAAACTCCCTAAATTCTACTGGCAGGAGACAGATTGATAAAACCACTCAGCTGCAAGTCAAGCTACCTTTCATGAATAAAGAAGCCTGACTCATAAGGTAGAACTGAGAGTTCAGACACGGAGCTGAGGGATCAGAGGGTAGAGCCTAAAGCCAAATGGACTACTCCCAATCATTGAAATTCAAATGTGTATACAGTTAAATTTTGAATTTGCTTGGAACTGATGACTCTTTTTCCTTTCATTTTCTTCCTTTTTTTTTTTTTTTAAGATTTTATTTATTTATTTGGCAGAGAGAGAGATCACAAGTAGGCAGAGAGGCAGGCAGAGAGAGAAGGGGAAGCAGGCTTCCCACTGAGCAGAGAGCCTGATATGGGGCTCGATCCCAGGACCCTGAGATCATGACCTGAGCCAAAGGCAGAGGCTTAACCCACTGAGCCACCCAGGCACCCCACTTTCTTCCTTTTGAAAGGAACTTACTGATGTCTTATGCCTATCACTCTTGTATTTTGGGAGTAGATCTATTGATTTTTGTCCAGGTATACATTTGGCAAGGGATTTTGACCAGCGTAGATCATGTGGATGGACCTAATGATGCAAAACAATAGTAAATTTATATATGTACCAATCTTTTCTGACAGTGCCCATGGTATTCACCATCAACAATTATTATTGCCTATTTACTAAACATGTTGAGTAACAGAGACTTTCTTAACATATTCTTATGTCTTGGTAAATTGTTTACATTATTTTATTTAAATTCCTGTTTAAGATGGATTTTATCATTCATAGAGAGGAGGACAGGCATTCTCAACTACACATAGGTATATAAAGAGATCAGGTTTAGAAGAGTTGTTATATTTATATAAATCAATGAGATCACATGGTATTAAAGGAAAAATGGGAGAACAGGAAAATATAAAGACCCAATATAAACTTTAAACAATATGAATATTAATTAAACATTGGGTAATAAGGATAAAATCCAAAAGTGACTGAGTTACAGGAACAGTTGGTAGGATGAAAAAAATAGTATTGTTTAAAAAATTCAAGAAAGGAGAAAGTTTTAAAGGAATTACCATCTAGGGTAACAAATATATGGATAATAAATCTAAATTTGACAATTAGAAATTACTGATCACATATTTCAAGAGAAATGTATTAAGCTTGCCATCAGATGTCTAACTGTAACAGTGGAAAAGGATTTTCCTTTTAGTTTGTATATATAAATTAAAGTTCCAGAAATCATTTGCCCCATGTAATACATTTCCAAGTAGTAAAATTTTATTTAAAGAAATTACATAATGAAGTGTAGAGAAAAAGAAAATCTTAAAAACTAGTTGCAAAATAAAGTGGATAATGGGTCATGTTCTCTTTTGCCTTGATTTGTTCTTTTGTGTTATGTATTTCCTGACTAATATGTGATTGACTTCTAATATGTTTCTAGTAAAAGGAAGAGGGGCAAGCTAGCACTGAAATTGTTACATTTCACAGCATTTGCATAAAATATCTTGAGTCCACAGATGATTTATTTGATAAAATTTATTGAGCTTCTACTAAGCAAAGAACAGTTAACAGAAAATGCCATATAGAGCCTTTAGAAAGTTTTCAAAAGATGATTGATGTTAATTTTGGAGGCTCATCAAATAAATATAAAATTATCACTCAAATAACTTGCAGTAAAATAAACATCTAAGTTACTGTGAGACCACTTGATGTACCGTTCCTTTTCTCATTAACAAAGCTACAAGAGCTAGAGAAAACAATACTTTAGAATGAATCTAATTTATAGATATGGTCATGTGTCATTTGAGAAGGGTGTTATGTTCTTTAATTAAAACATAGTCAGGGGCACCTGGGTGGCTCAGCTGGTTAAGTGACTGCCTTTGGCTCAGGTCATGATTCCAGAGTCCTGGGATTGAGTCCTGCATCGGGCTCCCTGCTGAGCAGGGACTCTGGTTCTCCCTCTGACTTTCCCCCTCTCATGCTTTCTCTCTCAAATATATAAATAATAACATTTCTGTAAAATAAATAAAACATATAATATTTCGTCAAACATAAATCTTTGCATTGATTGTTTGATTTGATTGTCATTTACTTTTATAATTGAATGTAATGGGAAGATAAATGCATCATAATTTTGCAATAAAGACAAAAATTGAGCATTGCCCTTTAAAATTCAACAAACCTGTATTGTTGTCTGAACTGTGATAAATATTATTACTGTTACAAACTGCAATAATACCTAAAAATGATTCCATTTGCCAAACACTGTTCGTTACACATATTTAATAATTTAATTAAGTAATTAAGACAAAGATTTTTTTAAATTATGTTAGAGCCCACATCAAGGTATTGTGAAATAGACTCACACATCCTTTCTTGAGAATCATTTCTTGAAATATGAAGCAGCAAAATAATCTCTTGAAAACTGGAATCAAACATATCTGGAACCGTATTTCATTATTAAATGTTATAGAAAGGCAGTTGCCATTGAATAATGATGATTTCTTTTCATTCAAAAGGGCAAGAAATTTTACCTGACATTTTAAAATGATACTGTAATGAAGTATCTCTCTCTCTCTTTTTTTAAGAGTTTATTTATTTATTTGACAGAGATCTCAAGTAGGTAGAAAGGCAGGCGGCGGGGTGGGGGGGGGAAGCAGGCTCCCCGCTGAGCAAAGAGCCCAATGCAGGGCTGGATCCCAGGACCCTGGGATCATGACCTGAGCCAAAGGCAAAGGCTTTAACCCACAGAGCTACCCAGGCACCCCTGAAGTATCTCTTTTTTGAAAATAGCTATAGCTATCTTCTTTGAATACTGTTTTAGTTACCTCTGATTTTCCACAGCGAAGAAATGAAAGTCATTAAAACATATGAATCATTTTAAAGTGAACTTTTAAGGTAAATAAACATAAATCATTTTAAAAATATGACTATTAGGTTACATAGGAATCAGGGAAAATTTTCATTCATGTTCATTCATTTGATGAATATGAATCATATATTATGTGCCAAACATGAGGCTAGTAGGGATGATGAATTTGGCAAGAGTCCTCCTTCCTCAAATAATTCATAGCTTGAGATAGGAAGTAAAACAAAAATGTGATTCCATTCCAACTGTTACTCTGGGGATATGCATAACCATAGGTATCTTTTGGAGCTACCAACTAACATGAAGCATGAAGAGCCACTAATTAACAAGTCAAGGTAAATGGAATTTGAGAATAATTCAAAGATATGATAAATTGCATGTTGAATGCTTCACCCATGGCATTCACACCATGTTCAGTGTCTACGTAATTCCTCTTCATGTACTCTACATGTTGTAGTTTACTCTCAAGTTATACATTTATGGAAGTAAGGAATTCCTTTTAATTCTAGTATCTTTTGAGCAGTTGCATTCAGAATAATTAAGTATGCTTTAACAACTAATGTCCTCGGAGCCTCACCTTTAGATGTTCTGATTTATTGAGTGGATTTTTTAAGGTGGAGAATTGATTGGTATCGGGCAAAATTTATGACATAATTATGTCGGATTAATGGACACAGAGGGACTACACTCTTAAAGAAGTCTCTAAGTAAAATATTGTCTAAGAGAGTTGTTTGAGCAGAAGAGATTTTACCCAAATGAACAAACTCTAAGATAGATGAGCTTGCAGAAATTTTGTGAAGCAATGAGTGAAATTATTTATTGATTTATGGTTTTATCTTCTGGGATAGGGATTTCCTAGAACTAAAAATTAAGTTACATTGACACAAACAACTTCAGTTCTTCATCTTCATTGTTATGTGGATGCAAGTGGGCTTAGCTCTTAGCACTTGGGAAAGGCTCTCGTATTTTTAATTACTGCACAGAAATTATTTTTATAAATGCCTTGCATTCTCAAAACAATTTTTCTGAGCAATATAGTATATTGCCTACATGTATTTTATCCCAGTATTATATTTAAACATTTTTTTTTTTTTACTTGACCAAATTGTTTGATGTGTTGGTTCAACAGGAGTGTGTGAAAATTCCCATTTCTCTGTATCTTCTCTATATCTCATGGTTTTATGTTGTGTTTCTATGATTGCAGTCATTCCTCATATCTATTGACCTTTTATAGTTCTTTCTTTGGGAATGTATTATTAATAACATTTGCATATATTCTAAAATTTTCTTCTATTGGAGGTTTTTAAATATATTTTTATTCTGTTACTGACACTTGAAACTTTTCTTAAGCTGTTTTTTGGCGTTTTTTTTTTTTTGTACTTATATAGTATTTAGTTTTATAAATTTTACTTTTGATATAATACAATTTGCTATTCTTTGGCTATTTATATATTCTGTTTCTTCTCCTTAAAAAAAATATTTCCTACCTTAATGTTACTTATTTTTCATTTTCTTTTCCAAGTTTTAAAATGTTGTTTAATGTGTCCAATATGTTTGTTTACTTTTCTTTTACAAGTCAGGGATATTATTTTATTTTAAATATTTTATTTATTTATCTGAGAGAGAGAGCATGAGCTGGAGGGAGGGGTAGAGAAAGAGAGAGAAGCGGACTCCCCACTGAGCAGGGAGCCCAATGAGGGACTCTGTCCCAGGACCCTGGGATCATGACCTGGACCAAAGGAAGGTGCTTAACTGACTGAGCCACCCTGGCGCTTTAACATTTATTTGAATAAATGTACCTAAAGCTATGCATTTTTCCTCAAACACTTTTTACTTTCATCCCATAAATTTTGATATGTAGTATTTTTACATGCAGTCCAGTTTAAATATTTCAAAACTGCATGATTTTCTCTTTAATTTTTGATTTGCTGAAGAAAGTGTATATGCATTTAATTCTCATTGATGTTATTTTTTTCTTTTGTTGTTATTGCTATTGTGATATTTCTGTTTATCTTTTTACTATTGGTAGTTTTTAACTCAGCAGCCCTGTGGCTCCTGATATGGAGACAGAATGTTTATCTATGTTTATCTAATTTTATGTAAGACTAAATTTATTTAATATTTAATATTTTCTATTCACTCTCAGCTTCTAAGAGAAGAATTTTATCAAGACTTATTCTCTACTAAACTACATCGTCTCTCTCTTACTGTTCATTTCATTTCTGTATGACCACTGTTTTTCATTATAACCCTTCTTTAAACAAAAATTGTTATGGTCTTAATATTTATGTTCCTCAAATTCATATGCTGAAGCTCTGACATTAGCTATGGCTATAATTAGAGATTGGGCATATAAAGAAGCAGTTAAGGTTACATAAGGTCATAAGGGTAGAACCCTGTCAATGGGCTTACCGTCCTAGGAAGAGACACGAAAGCACCAAATTGTTCTTTCTGATATGTTCACTGAGGAGAGGTCATCTTTGAGAGGATGACTCTCCACAAATTGCTGGAAACAAAACCATCCAGAAGCTTGGCCTTGGACTTCTGGTCTCCAGAGATGTAGAAACAGATTTCTCAGTCTTAGCGTCTCAAATTATTTCATCCTCACCATTCTCTCAGCGTTGTTTTTGAAATACTACTAGGTATATGTTAAAGTCACTCAATGTGTATCTCTTAACTTCGTACTCTAACTGTTTTATTCTCTGTGCTGATTTATTGGTCTTTTATAGGCACTGTCTTAAAATTTCCTCCCCCCAATATGTTTAATATATAAATTATCCTATCAATACATTGGATTTTGTTTGTCTTCTATTTAATAAATGTACATGGACTTTTTTGTTACTGTCTAATATTTTGTGTGTGTGCATTCTTGTCTAATATTCCTATGTTCTTATTAATAATTTATTTATTGTGTTGGTTATTTCTTTACATCTTTTAAAATGTAAAGCACCTTTTAAAAATTCATTTTGAGGGGCACAGGGGTGGCTCAGTCATTAAGCGTCTGCCTTCAGCTCAGGTCATGATCCCAAGGTCCTGGGATTGAGTCCCACATCAGGCTCCCTGCTTGGAGGGAAGCCTGCTTCTCCCTCTCCCACTCTCCCTACTTGGGTTCCCTCCCTCATTGTGTCTCTCTCTCTCTCTCTCTCTCAAATAAATAATTAAATAATTAAAATCTTAAAAAAAATTCATTTTGAGCTACAGCTAATACTTGATTTCTTTGACAATGAGTTTATAGTCTAATTATTCCATTGTGTCATCTTAGTATCTCTTCGATAGCATTTGCCATTTTTATCTTTGATAAAGTTCTCAAGGATTTACATATATATATTTTAATAAGATATGGCATTGTTATGTACATAATTTGTACATTGTTGTTGGATGTTTTTGTTGTTTTCATAATTTATGTGTGTGTTTATTGCTTCCCTTCCCTTTGTCTCCTTAAGGCCCAATTCAGAGCCACGGTGTCTATCAGTAGCTCAAAATTCCCACCCTGCAATTATATTGTAATTACAGAGCTTGATGGTTAGACCCAAGTCTATTTAGTTTCTTTTTCTTCCTATCATCTCTGTCCATAAACACACTACTTTATATACACTGTGACAGTCAGCTCTTTTAGGCTCTAATTTTACTGCAAGTCTAATACTCTTAGTATCTGTCAGGTGTCTTGTTCTCTGATGGCTAACTCTAAGCTTCCGGTGTGAATGCTCCACAGGTTGCAGCTTTATCTTTGACCAATGTGGAGAGCAAAATGGAGTCTCTCACGTCAGGCAGGAGCCTGTGTCAAGCAACGACGCTAGCAGTTAAGGTACTGCAGCTAGAAGGCATGGCAGGGACCAGCGTCAGCTGGCACCCCAGGACGGATACGGAATAAAACCAGAGGAGGCCTACAGAGACCCAAAACTGATTAAATCCCTTTAAAAAGGTTAGGAATTGAGCAGTAAACTGTCAGACTCTTCAGACCTGACCTCTCTATGTCTGACCACTTAAAAAAGGCAACTGCTGCTAAAGACTGTGCCCGATTGATCTCTGAACAGAAGCAAGAGCCTTCTCTGCTTGCACATCCGAAACAGTAAGTGCTGAGATCTGACCCGGACCAGACCTAGGCCTCATCTCAACTGCCCGCCCCAGACTGTCTTCGCATTCGGTTCATTCACTTATTGCACCCCTTCTGTTAACGTGTTTGTTGTGTGGCTTGTGTTCTGTCCTGTTTTGTGTTGCTTTGTCCAGCTTTGTGTTAGAAGCCCAATTTAATCACATGGTGAATTGCCATTGAGTTTGGAATCCTGAACCCACGCTATAATGGTGATTTAACTTTGCTTTATGATGGAATAAAGCTGACAATATGGAAAGTCACAACTTGTGTGTGCGCTTTCATGGAGTGCTCATGACAACTCACAATCATGTGTTCTATTCCACATCTGAAACAGATGTGAATTTACTTTGTTTTGAAGCAGCAATCCATTGACTTCTTCAAACAACTGAAATTGCTATGGGTTTTGAGAAGGTTATTTTAGTTATGTGTTTGTTTTATCATTGTTAAAGCATGGACTCTAAGTGTATCTTGATGTAGATGAAGGCTCACCACCTTTCTTGTAGGACAAAAAGAAAATAAACCCTCCTTTTCTATCTGGGATGTTCATAAGCTTAACAAACAAAAAAATCAAACATGAAGTATACCTAGAAAAATGTAGACAAAAAAGAGAGAAGCCACTGTCTTCTTTTATCCTGTGTAGTAATTAAGTTTTTCAGAAAGGAGTAAAATAAGTTATTTATTCATGTGATCATTGATTTAATGATATACAAGGGGATAGGTACTAAGAATCTATGAACAATGTATTAAATTTAACTGTCCTTTTTTATAATTAATAATCTCTGGAACACTTAGTAAGCCTAAATACCTGAATGACTTTATATTGAGGGTCATGATGTTAAAACTCCATGATAAATCTCAGTGAATTTATAACAAGCTAATGAACATACTATGTAGTACAATTATCTCTTAAAGTATTATGACTGACAGATGTTCTATTTCCAATCCATAACACCATAAATAGTAGTTCAAATAAAATTTTGAATGTTTAAGCTGTTTTTATTTATGTCTTGATTTTATTACAATATTTTTTAATGATTCAAAATACAAAGAACTTAAAAAGATAGTTCTAAAACAGCTTGACATTTTGTGAGATTTTAATATTCTGAACTCAGGCTCAAATTATATCTAAGATTATGTTTGAATTCATGTGTAAGTTTTTACTGTCCTCTGGAGGCAACTCCTTGTCCTTGTATTCCACAGAACCAAATTAAACTATAAACATCTCTTGTGAAAAACCCTAAATAAGAATAAAATGGAGAATTACTCAGTTTTCTATCTACCATTGGCAAATATATGTAATTTCTGTCATATGTTTAACTCTAAACTATACAACTCCAATATTTTCTGACATACTGTATACTTAAAATGAATTTATTTTCAATAATTATGCATATATTATCTTATAAATATAAGAAAAAATAAAAGCACCTTTTTAATCCCACTAACCAGAGAATAATATTGTTGACACAATGCTGTATTTCCTTTTATTGTTTTTTATTTATTGTTTTTAATGAACATATCAATATATGTATATCTAATTTAAAAATAAATATTTGTCTATTTTTTAACTAAATAATTCCTCATGCTATGAAATAATTGCAATAATAATGTTAGTAGTTTCATAATATCTTGGTGTGCAAAATTATAGTACAATTCCGATATGTAAGAATGAAGTAAGTGACCTATGATTATAAATTTCAGTTGTTGTCTTGGAAAAATTATTGCTTTTCTTTTTTAAATCCTAAATATATATTATAAGTATTAATGTATCTATCTATTCTCTAGTGCATGACACAGAGATTCAATAAATATTTGTTGGAAGCTTGTTTATAATTGTTCTGTACAACTTCTTTTTGTGGAGTTCAAATATACATGATTTGTGTTTTTATAAATAATTGAATGATAAGTATATGATAACTAAGGTCATCATGTTTTCCAATATTCATTTCAACATTTATAGTGAATCTTTCTCAGGAATAGCACTTGCTTAGATGTTTTATTTATTTATTTTTTTAATTTTTTTTTCCACGGCAATCAAAGCCCATTTATTCAGCCATTGTTTTTATTGTCTCTTACACTTGAACTCCGGATGTTTTATTTTTGAAAGGAGTCCCTATGTCTGAACACAGTTTCAGGCTTCCACAAGAGAGCGAGTAATAAGGATCACCACACTCAGAGAAACTCAAAGCTGTGGGTAACTAAAAGGTATTTGCTATTCTCCCAAGCCAGATGCAATATTCCCATCAAATGTCTTTTTACATAGACAGTGCTTTCTTAGATTACATAGCAGCTCATCAGGTTATCAGAGGAACAAAGCTAAGTAGTTAACCAAAGATCAGCTGTACATATAGAAGAGGAAGGAGTTGTGTTAACTCTCTGCCCACATAGAATTATCTTGCCTTGTATAGATTTTCGTTTCTACACCTTTCTTGACAAATGTCTATATACCATTTATGTATAAATCATTTATAATACTTATATGTAAATTATGTACAAATGGCATAAAGTATGTATGTATACATAAGTGGTATAAAGAAATTTGTATATAAGTATATAACCTAATTGTTTAATTCTTGTGTATATGTATTATATATATAGTGACATCTTAGAATATAGGCAGAGCTTCATTTCCTTTTTTCCCCTCTAGATTTATCAAATTATGATTGACAACTAAAAATTATATATATTTAATGTTTACAGATTGACAACCTCTGATACCTATACATTGTGAAATATGACCAGAATCAAGGTAATGAAATTAATTTAATCTTTTAAATAGCGTGATTTTAAAAGGTGATGTGAAAAAAATAATAAAAAATAAAAGGTGATGTGTTCTGTTCATTTTGGTGATGGTAGTAGATTATATACAGCATTAGAAAATGGTACTGGAAACCAAGATCTGGGTGCCAGATTTGTTCATTGTTATTGGGATGTCATTGCATCTAGGAATCTTAGCTGACAGAGCAAGGAGTAAGAGGTTACATGAATGTATACTAACCCAAATATATATACTTATCTACAAATATTTCTATGCATAACCATCTGTATCTATATAAAGCTAAAGATGAGTTCATACTAATGTCTCCAACTGTCATCCATTACCACAAGGATCATTCTGTCCCCTTCCCCTTGCTTGTCTTCACCTCCCACTTCAACAGTGAAGAACCTGGCTCCCGTTTATCGCCATTCATTTACTTGTTTAATTCCAGTATACATGTTTAGTAGTTTCAGAATTGTTAATCCCTATCTGCATGGAAAACAATTTTACCAAAAGTAATGTATGCATTTGATTTTGAGTTCTAGTTATGTTAATTTCCACTATCATTATGTCACCCTTAATAACTAATGAACATAAATATTTACATATAATGCATCTACAATGATAAAAACAGATGGGTGATAAAGCATATCAGTTATTATCTTATTTGCACATCTAGCTTAAAGTATGTGTAAGTAAGATAATAACTTAAAGTAAGTAATAAACTTAAAGTAAGATAATAACTCATACGCTTTACAGTGTAAAAGTTATTATCTTATTTATACATCTAGCTTAAAGCATGTGTTAAGTAGTTGTTTGTTTTAACTAAAGCTAAGCTACTGTATTTGTGCTTATTGTTTGCCTACTAAGGATACTCTGTGGTGAAAATATATCCCCAGAAAAGAAAGAATTTGAGTCTTGACCCATGAACAGTTATAAGACATTGAAATAACTTAAATAATAATGTGTATATGGGGTGCCTGGGTAGCTCAATTGATTGAGTGGAGGACTCGGTTTTGGTTCAGGTCATGAACTCAGGGTCCTGGGATCCTGCTTCCATGCTCAGTGGGGAGTCTTCTTCAGGATTCTCTCTCTCCCTCTGCCCTTTGCCTCTACCTGCTCACCCTCTTTCTCTCTCTAAAATAAATAAATACATCTTTTTAAAAAAAAACTGCAATGCATATGTGATAAAAAATAACTCCTTTGGAAAACAAAATGGTTTAATTAAAAAACACTAATAATTTTTCTCTTCTACGTATTGAACCTGCTTAGTAGCTTCAACTCCCTTAAGAACTCTGTTAGTGGGTTAATGACCTCACAGTTAGTATGGACAGAATCCAGTGACTGAATTCAATATCTTTCATTCAGAACACTGCCTACATTCACATGTTTAATTGTTTTCAAACTTCATAGTGTTGAATTCCTGTGTAAACTAAAATAGGATGCCCTCTCTTTAGTCATAAATATTACGTTTGAGAACATCTATTAATTTTGAGTCCTGACACACAGCAGGATAGAAAAATATATATAATAAGTAAGCTAGATATAGTCAAGGAAAATGGAAAAATTCACTCATTTGAAAAAAAATCTGAACTTGAGCTGTTGTCGGCTAATTGTTGGCTATTTTTTGTTAACCTTTAGCAAGTGTAAAATACTGACATAATAGATGCTTACCTATGAATAAAGACATGCTTTTGGTTTTCCATCCCAGTGACACTGGCTGCCGTCACTAATATCCCCCTCCTTTAGTAATATGGTATGAATCTTTTTGAACTTTCCCAGCCTCTTCCCTGACCAACAACTTGCAATCCAAAAGAAAATTTTATAAATAGAGAGGACCAATTAGTAGTACATCGTCTTTCAGTGTGACCTTGGTAGAAAGGGTGAAGGTCTTTATTGATTTATATTTTGGGAAAAGCTTAATATTACGTAACAAGTGAGATATAAATCATTTTTTGTTTGTGAATCCTTGAAGAACTTGGCCCCCAAAGTAGCTTAGTAGTGATAAATGCATTTGACTCTTTTAGTTAGTTGGGAAAAATAGCAAACTGCAGCTTAGGAGTTTTTGTGCTTGTACACCTCTGGGACTAAAGTTACTATTTCCTTCTCTCTGGGAGCAGAATCTGTCAAAAGGAAATTTATGGAGGACTGCCATTCCTGTATAATTTATAAGACCAATAAAGAATCTTAGACATTGCTGAGTTCTAAGAACATTTAGCAAGTTTTTTTTGTTTTGTTTTTTTATTTTGTTTTATTTAAATAGGAGATGAATATATTGGAATAGGAAAAAAATGAAAGATAGGAGTGTGTGGAGAGAATGAAGTAATATTAGGAAAGGAAAAATTGTCCAAATGAGAAATTATCTGCAGGTAGAGGAGTTCAGGTTCTAATAAAATTTTAAAGAAGTGGAATTATTTAGAGATTGTGCAGTTGCTATGGTCTCATTTTATTCCCAAATAATTAGGATAAAGGAAAACCTAGAACCAACTTACAAAAATGCTTTATGAAGCCCCTAAAGAAAATGAGTACATTGTGTGTCCGTTCCATTGCATAATCTGATAGAACAGGAAACATGTAAGTTAAAAAGAGAGGTCCATCTATTTATAGGGTAGGTTACAGCGAACTGGTCATTCCCTAAAGTAGTTTTGGAGAGGAGAAAATGTGTGAGCATTGCACTGTTTTATGACTCAATCCTACAAGTCTACCAAGGGTAGCCAGATTTAATGGACTAGCATCACCCCATTCAAAGTTCCAGTCCACTATGATGTGCTATAACCCAGTACTTGGTAACTACTTTAGACTGAACTGCAGATTTAGTGCATGCTAGAAAACCAAGAGATGAAGGCTGCAGGCAGAAAGAGGACATTTCTCTCTTCCACCAGCTGATTATGCCTTACAGGTAAAAGACAAAAGGACTGATCTGAACCACTTTAACTCTTATGATTTTATAGTGTCTACAAAATTTCAGCTGAGGGCCATTTTTATTCTTTATTATTACAATATTATATAGGCTATGCTAGAGTGGTATTTATATCTAATATTTGTGAGGCCCCACAATGATTGGACAGTTGTTCTGTAGTAATTATTTCTGTCAAGGAAAGTCAATTATCTGAAGAACTTGATTAAAGAATTACTAATTAATAGCATTATCTCAAAGTACCAAGCTCATGTTAATTGTGAATTGTGGTAGAGCAGAAGAAATTAGAGAAAATTAATATGTGTGCAGATTATCACAAAAGATTGATTTATTTAAATTCTGTGTACAGAGTGTCCTAGATTGCTTAGTAGCAAGCTAGTTTAGTTTCAGACTAGCAGATATTTTCAGTTTAGGAAAGTAGATAAACATGTTCTTCTGGACAATAAGATATATATATACTTTTTAATTTGAGAACGCCTTAGAAAAATCTCTGAAATTCAAGCCTCCTTGAGAACACTGATGTTTCAGGATGTTCCACTATATTCAGAAATATGAATTACCTACAGGTGAATTACCTACCTATATTTAGATAACAATTGAATATAAAGAGGTTTGGCAAAGCATGATCAATGAATTTGGAAAAAAAAAGATTCTAACATAGCACATAATAATTTTCAATTTTGTCATATCATAGTGGAGTATTTTGGATCATAGTAACCAAATAAGCCATAAAGAACATTAAAAAAAATAGCCTTCCCCATATTTTTTAGCCCTACCAATGAATGTGAAGGAATTGAAAGTGTTTGGAGGTTAGTAGTTATTTTAGACAGTATGTCAAAGAATTCCCCAAGATAAAAAGAAAATCTCATATAAAGTTGGTGCTGGAAAGCCATATGGCAATGGATTAGCTCGGTGCAGGCCCAGAAAGGATATTCTGCGCCCCTCTCCCCCACCAACAACACACCGTTGTGGAAGAGTTTCTCCTTAACTTTTGCTCCTCATTGCTGTACTTAGTTTTATTAGTTCTATCATGTGTTTATATTAAATGCTGATGCTGCATCTGGGTTTAGGGTATAGTATATTTCTATGGGAAAAACATACCACATTTTCTCATGGATATCTGATTATAAAACTGTATTTATCAACATTCTTATTTGACAGCTATAGAAAATAATGGGCTAATTCAAAACAAAATATGAGTTTTGTTTGATGCTTCTAGTAAGTGAAGTTATTTTCATGCAGCTTATATTTAGAATACAAGGGAACTGGATATTGTATTTTCTTTACAAAAGTGAAATTGCTGCCAAAACTAGCATATTTTTATCTATATATTGAGAGGAAGTTTCAAAAGTGCATTATATTAAGGCTAGAATGATAAAACAATAGAAGTAAATCTATTTACAGAGGCTCAGTTGCAATTTGCCTGTAAGAAGTGGTGAGCTTAGGGGTGTCGTGGTGGCCCAGTGGGGTAAGTGTCTGCCTTTGGCTAAACTCATGATCCCAGGGCCTTGGGATCCAGGCCCACATCTGCTTCTCCTTCTCCCTCTGCTGCTCCCTCTGTTTGTGCTCTCTCCCTTTCTCAAAAAAATAAATAAACCTTACATAAATATTTATTTACTTAAAAATAAATCTTAAATAAAATCTTAGGGGCATCTGGGTGGCTCAGTGGGTTAAAGCCTCTGCCTTCAGCTCAGGTCATGATCTCAGGGTCCTGGGATCGAGCCCCGCAACAGGCTCTCTGCTCAGGGGGCAGCCTGCTTCCCTCCTCTCTCTCCCTGCCTCTCTGCCTACTTGTGATCTCTGTATGTCAAATAAGTTAATAAAAATCTTAAAATAAATAAATAAATAAATAAATAAATAAATAAATAAAATCTTAAATAAAGAAAGTGGTGAGCTTAACAAATTCACAAGACACGTAGAGGAGACACTACAGTGTTTTCACCGTTGTGTTTGTGGACTTGATTTGTATTTGGTGATAAAGAAGGAGCCTCATGTGCTGAAAGTTTCTACTTCATTGTGGATGTCTCTGGCCATACATTTGACTTTAAAAAACTTTTAATAGTGAGAATGTATATATCAAATATAAGACATTTCTTTTGCTACCCAAGCATAAGTGATGTTAGTGGTATTTGGCTCACTGATGATGCTGAGCATATTCAAACTAGTGGTAGTCTTTACATCTTTAGAATTTGAGCTGGGAGTCATCAAAGGAAGCTGTTATGATGATGACAGCATGAATGAGTGTTTTCCCAAGATGGACTCTTGTGTTTCTGTCCATTTTTGTCAGAACCACAGTATGCCTCCCCTGTAGACCAAGCAACTCACAATTCTGCTCTGGTACTCCTCCAAAAACTTTGTCTTCCTACATGAGTCACCACCGTGACCTACCAGTACGCCAGGTCTAATTGGACAACTACATTGTCAGATCTGCAGTTACTCAAACGTTGAGCACTGAAAACTAGTTTGGTGAGGTTCACTGATCTCCATTCAATAATTTTGTCAGAAAAGGCAACATCACTTCCAGTGGTCCCCATTCTCTGTCACTTTTAATTGCATTGAGACATATCTTTGCAGAAATATATGGTTCCAGGATCAGGGACAATAGCAACTTCATTCAACATGTTTGCTGAAAAGATGGAACTTTAGTCTTTGGAGAAATATTTAGATATTAGCGCTGAATACAATAATTACCAAGGAACAAAAGATGATAGATTTGTTCTTTAGTATCACTCTTGTTTTGGGTACTAAATTTTATTTTATGTATTTTTTCCAAGGTTTTGTTTAAATTGCAGCCAGTTAATATTCAGTTCAATATTAGTTTCAGCTATAGAATTTAGTGATTCATCCTTACATTCAATATTAGGTGGTAAATTTTTTAAAAATGGGTTCCTCACTTTTGTAAACCTAAAACTCCTTCCAGACATATTTTATGGTATTTCTCAGTGACTTCTGTAACACATGATAGGATATTTAGCGATATCAAAGATAAGACTGACTTAAATACTATCTTGATGTATCTCATTTGAAAATATTAAATGTCTGTTATATACAAGGCATTGTATATAATACATAATAGGTCTGACAATGTAGTTGTCCAGTTAGACCTGGCGCACTGGCAGTTCATGGTGGTGACTCATGTAGGAAGACACAAAGTTTTCGGAGGAGTAGCAGGGCAGAATTTTGAGTTGCTTGGTCTACAGGGGAGACATACTGTGGTTCTGACAAAATACTTGGTATTTTAAAAAGCAGGTTAATGTGTAAAATTGTAATTTGTAATATTGTAGATAAAAAAACATAAAGCTAGTAACTAGTGGAGCTAAATTCAGGTTTATAGCCACATAATGCCAAATACTGTACTTTTTTTCTTCTATAAACTTGTAGCTCTCTATGTGGTATTTGTGTCTATATCTAGGCACCAAGCTTAGTTAATGCATACCCTGTGTGCTCCCTAAAAATCTAAGGGAGTTTGTGTTCAAAGGAATATGAAGTTGTTCAGACTGAGAAGAAAAGTCCATAAAGGAGATCATGGGGATAAAGTCACACTGTGTGCTGTTGGTTTTTCATCAAATACACAGAATTTCAAATAATATGCTTAAACATAGTTATATATATGCTATTTATGTGTGTTTAATTCCAATATGTCATAAAGCCTACTCTCATTCTGCCATATCTGCAGTATCTCATCCTAGGATGCCTGAGATGGTCCCTGAATTTTATTTAGCTCTCTTCCTTAGTAGGCCATATATCTCTGTTTCAAACAATTTGACACATGTTTAGTATTTTCTCACTTCTTAGCTCACATTCTATAATTAACCCAAAATGTGGAACAAGAGATACGATATGTTATGACATTATGTGGTATGGTATCACATATTACATTGGATAATATATGCTATATTGTAGTATTTCACATCATATCATATTATATTATGCCATTGACCTCTTAATGATTCAACTCTGGACTAAAATAAAGAGACAGGTGTAACTAGTTCTATATTATCAAATTTCAATATTTTTATGCTATAAACGTCCCACCAGCTAGTGAAGTGATAGAAACAATCATGTAGGCACTGTATATTACAGTAACTGTTTTAGTCACTTAAAAATGAGAGGACAGGGGCACCTGGGTGGCTCAGTGGGTTAAGGCCTCTGCCTTAGGCTCGGATCATGATTCCAAGGTCCTGGGATCAAGCCCCGCATAGGGCTCTCTGCTCAGCGGGGAGCCTGCTTCCCTTCCTCTCTCTCTGCCTGCCTCTCTGCCTACTTGTGACCTCTGTCTGTCAGATAAATAAATAAAAATCTTTAAAAAAAATAAATAAATAAAATCAAATAAAATACCAGTCCCTTATCTCTTAAAAAAAAAAGAAAAAATAATAAAATGAGAGGACATTATCATACTTCATTCAAAAGAATAATATTGTTTCTTACTTACTTGATAAATTTTCTTATATTTCCTGTTTTGTTCAACTATGCTAAAATTGGTCTCATAATATGTAGAGATATATCTGTAGCTTAAATTGCATTTGGAAGTAAAAAATTCCAATTACCACTCAAGGGAAACACGTCAAATTTTCTAAAACTTTCCCCACACAGACACTCATTTGAGTTTTTCTTTTTTTAAAAATTTTATTTACTTATTTATTTATCAGAGAGAGAGAGAGGGAGAGAGACAGTGCAAGCAGGCAGAGAGGCAGGCAGAGGCAGAGAGAGAAGCAGGCTCCCCACTGAGCAAGGAGCCTGATGCGGGGCTCGATCCCATGACCCTGGGATCATGACCCAAGCCAAAGGCAGCAGTTTAACCAACTGAGCCACCCAGGTGCCCCTCATTTGAGTCTTTCTGCACAAACAACAACAATGTGTTCATTTTCCTCCCTAGCTCAAAAGAAAACATAAGCCACAAAAGACACTATCCTTCCGGTTTTCACAGGCTTCAAATACACTTTTAACAGTGCTCTCTATCGTAAAGGTGAACTTCAAGCTTCATACAAGTATTTATTTAACCTACAAAAATATTCCAAAAGAAATATAATTTAGCCATTGACCAACATGTTATTCCCTGCTTCAAGCAGGTGTTTTTTTGTTTGTTTGTTTGTTTGTTTCCCAAATATCATTGTTTTGAGGAATTGTTTTAAGATTAAAA
Organism: Mellivora capensis; assembly: GCA_004024625.1. Lineage (NCBI taxonomy): Eukaryota > Metazoa > Chordata > Mammalia > Carnivora > Mustelidae > Mellivora > Mellivora capensis. The sequence goes on along the minus strand of PISX010017241.1, from coordinate 3,040 downwards.
AAAAAATTATTTTCCCCTTGTCTTGAAGCAAAAAAAAGCAAATATTTTGTGATTCTTCCTTATCTGGAGTATTCCATTCATTTAGCAACCAACTTTCATGTTCTTATACTAATAAACCAGCCCTTTCTTTATTTCATCAAATGCAGTTCACATCTGGCTTTGGTGATTGTTAATCCACGCTGTCATGAGCAAGGCCACTTATGGACAGAAGAAATACTTCCACTAGGAGCTTTTGTTTGGGATTTTTATTCCTTTCTTCTGTTTATTATGAAAAGACACATACTGGGCATTTTTGATTCTACAAAAACACATTGGAGATAAACACTTATTCCTACTCAGACATTATCAGCTTTTAACAGAAATGAATTCTTGACACAGTGTTTTGTAGGTAATTAACCAATTTCGTAATCTGCAGAAGCAGAAAATAAATCTGTACCTAAGGGTGAGTGGCCAATATTTGAGATACTAAGCACTTCCTTTTTGAAATATGCAGTTTATATTTAATATGGGAATTAAAATTAGTCCCTGCCAATAGACTGGAAGGAAAGACAAGAACTCATTAAAAATTAGAGAAATTTAATCCTTTTATAAAGACTTCATTATTGGTATCATTCTTATATAAAGTCTTAAAGGCATACAGATGCAAGAAATTATTTTATGTGATTCTTATTAAACATTCCAGATATTAACCACTACAATCAAATTTATTATATTATACTGTCATGGTTATTCTCTTTGTTGACAAGTGTAAAGAGAGAATATAGTTTTCTGTGCTTCATGATTACTGACATTCTTTCTGGTTTATGCAAAGACAGAACACAGTTTGAAGAGAGGAAGGTCTAAGGGGGAAACTAATGCAGGAAATATTTTATTTTATGTATGAACAAAGGCAAAAATGGCCTATTGGAGAGTAAGGTGGTATAGCCATATTATACAAAAACAAACAACAACAAAACAACAAACAAACAAAAAACATCTGAGAGAGACCAGCTTCATAAAAAACAAACAAACATTAGTGCTGTGAAGTGTGTAAACCTGGCGATTCAGACATGTAACCCTGGGAATAAAAATATGTTTATAAAAAATAAAAATTTAAAAAAACAAAACAAAACAAACAAACAAACAAAAAACCTCCACAACCCAATAAAGAAAAGCCTTTCAAAAAAGAGGTATTTTTTTATAATGATTCCAAGCAATTGAACCACATAAAAATTGAATTGTGACCTCTGGATATAACATCAGAGAATTAGGTGGATTTTACATGTAGTTTTGTGAGTACAAAGGAGCTAGACTTGGGAAGAGTGTGTTTCTCTTTCCATTAAGTCTTGTACAGTCAAAGGAAGTGGGGCATCACTTACATGAAGAATAAAAGTAAACCATAGTATTTTTTGTTGATGATGTTGTTTTTGTTGTTTACAAAGAGACTTTAGTCTAAGTCCTCTACATTGCATGTTCTCCCTAAATGCTAATGAACCAAAATGTACATTCTGACAGAGGAAGCTATAAGAAAAGGGGATTTTGAAGTCCATCAGTGGAGGGAAGGACAGAAAATACAGCAAGTTCTTAGAAGAGTAAGAAAGGAATGTGTTGAGAGGACAATGAAAGTGTAGGAAAAGGCCAGCAGTATGAGAGGAAGGTATTAAGTCAACAGTAAGGATAATAGAAAGTTATGGAATTCCAGGTGTAAGAACATGCATGGTAAGAGGGTACATGTCGGCTGTGAGGGGTTTCCTATTTAGATTTTAGAAGATTTTAGATTTTAGAAGAGGTTTGTCGAAGAAAAGGAGGTGAAGTCCAAGGCAAGTTTATTTTCTTAATCTGTTTTGATAGAAGTGAACTGAACTTTTTCATTGGTGAAAGGAAAGTGGGCAGGAAAGAAGGAAATCTACAAAATTGTGAGAGTGGAGGTTTGAGTTTCCATGATGTCACACCCTTGTCCTTTCTCCTACGAGTCCCACTCAGAAGGTTCAACCATTCGATGGCTTGCATGGATTACAGTTGTGTTTCTAGTGAGAAATCACCTCTTGACCAGATCTGTTTTCTGTTTCACTTTGTGCCTTTTTAGAGAGCTTATATTTTAGGTTATAAGCGCTCCTTTATATCCTAAAAGGATGTTCAGTAAATGAGACCAGATTGCTCTCACAGCTCAGAGCTGCTACCACCAAGAGAAACACTGAGTTATCTTGCAATTGGGAAGGGAAGTCCAGCAAAGCATAAATAGGATTTATTTTTAATTTCTTTTCAGCGTAACAGAGTTCATAGTTTTACACCACACCCAGTGCTCCATGCAATGCGTGCCCTCCACAATACCCACCACCTGGTTCCCCCAACCTCCCACCCCCTGCCCCTTCAAAACCCTCAGGTTGTTTTTCAGAGTCCATAGTATCTCATGGTTCATCTCCCCCCCAATTTCCCTCAACTCCCTTCTCCTCTCCATCTCCCCATGTCCTCCGTGTTATTTGTCATGCTCCGCAAATAAGTGAAACCATATGATAATTGACTCTCTCTGCTTGACTTATTTCACGCAGCATAATCTCTTCCAGTCCCGTCCATGTTGCTACAAAAGTCTGGTATTCATCCTTTCTGATGGAGGCATAATACTCCATAGTGTATATGGACGACATCTTCTTTATCCATTCGTCTGTTGAAGGGCATCTTGGTTCTTTCCACAGTTTGGCAACCGTGGCCATTGCTGCTATAAACATTGGGGTACAGATGGCTCTTCTTTTCACTACATCTGTATCTTTGGGGTAAATACCCAGTAGCGCAATTGCAGGGTCATAGGGAAGCTCTATTTTTAACTTCTTGAGGAACCTCCACACTGTTCTCCAGAGTGGCTGGACCAACTTGCATTCCCACCAACAGTGTAGGAGGGTTCCCCTTTCTCCACATCCTCTCCAACACACGTTGTTTCCTGTCTTGCTGATTTTGGCCATTCTAACTGGTGTGAGGTGGTATCTCAATGTGGTTTTAATTTGAATCTCCCTGATGGCTAGTGATGATGAACATTTTTTCATGTGTCTGATAGCCATCTGTATGT
>PISX010017240.1:0-43825 GCA_004024625.1 Mellivora capensis | reverse complement strand
GACTCTGAAAAACAACCTGAGGGTTTTGAAGGGGCAGGGGGTGGGAGGTTGGGGGAGCCAGTTGGTGGGTATTATGGAGGGTACACATTGCATGGAGCACTGGGTGTGGTACAAAAACAATGAATTCTGTTACGCTGAAAAGAAAAAAAAAAGATACTACTACTATTCTATGCTCACAAATTTACACAACCTATTAAAACTCAAACAAAACAAAATATATAATTTGAATACATAATATATAAATGATAATCCATTTGTATATATTAAAGAAATTGCATCAACAGTTAATAACATTCTAAAACAGAAGGAACCAGTCTCAGATGGTTTCACTGGTGAATTTTACCAAAAAGCTAAGGGAAAAATTATATCAATTTTCTGCAACCTGCTTCAGAAAACAGAAGCATATGGAACACTTCCTAACTCATCACATGAGGCAATGCTTACCCTAATTTCAAAACCAAAGACATAACAATCAAAGAAAACTACAGGCCAACATCTCTTTTTTTTTTCAATTAAATGCCAATAGTAAATTTCATTTATTAAGATGGGAAAAGTGAGAGAAAATTAGGAAAAATTTCATATATAAATTTTGAAGAAGTCAAAATACATTATTGGAGACAATATTTACAATTTTTGAGTAACAGTTCATGCTTTTTTTATACCACAATTTGTTAATCCATTCTCATTTTTTAAATTTAAATTCAAGTTAGTTAACATATAGTGTGGTATTGGTTTCAAGAGTAGAACTTAGTGATTTATCAAGTGCCCTCCCTAATGCCCATCACCCATTTAGCCCAGTCCCCCACCCATTTCCCTCCAGTAACCCTCAGTTTGTTCTCTTAACTATAGAGTCTCTTATGGTTTGCCTCCCTGTTTTTATCTTAGTTTATTTTTCCTTCCTTTCCCCTATGTTCTTCTGTTTTGTTTCTTAAATTCCACATATGAGTGAAATCATATGATATTTGTCTTTCTCTGAATGACTTATTTCGGTTAGCATAATACACTCTAGTTCCATCACAGTGGACCAACATCTCTTTTGAAAATAGATTAAAAAATCCACAAGAAAATATTAGCAAGTCAGATCCAACAATGTATTAAGAGATTTATGCACCACAACCAAATGGGATTTATTCCTGGTATGCAAGGCTGATTCAACATTCAAAAATGAATTAATCCATCACACATCAACAGGATAAAGAAGAAAAATAAAATGATCATTTCAATAGATGCAGAATAATCATTTGACAAAATCCAACATCCATTCATGCTAAGAAGTCTCATCAAACTAGGAACAGAGGGAAACTTCATGAATTTGATTAAAAAAAAGAGTCTACAAAAAATCTACAGCTAACATTACATTTAATGGTGAGAGGTAGATACTTTTCCTCTAAGATAGAAAACAAGGCAAAGATATTCACTCTCACCACTCCTATTCAAAATCATACTGGAACACCTAACTGGTGCAGTAAGGCAAGAAAAGGAAATAAAAGTTATATATGTTGGGAAGGAAGGAATAAAATTGTCTGTGTTTGCAGATGACATGATTTTCTAGTAAAAAGTACAGGAAATTTGACGAAAGAAATATCCTGGAACTACAAGCAAATATAATAGAACTGTGGGATACAAAACCAATATATAATAGTCAATTGCCTTCCTATATACTAGCAATGAATTCCAACTGGAATTTGAAATAAAACACCCAAAACTATTTGCATTAGCACCAAAGAGAGGGAGAGAGAGAGAGAGAGAGAGAGAGAGAGAAATATTTAAGTATAAATCAAACAAAATATGTACAAAATCTACTTAGAGAAAACTACAAAACTCTGGTGACAGAAATCAAAGTCCAATAGAAGGATATTCCATGTTTATAGATAGGAAGACTCAATCTTGTCAAGATGTCATCCCCCCACTTGATTTATAGATTTAATACAATATCAGTCAAAATCCCAGCAAGTTACTTTGTGAATATAAAAAAACCTGATTCTAAAGCTTATATGGAAAGGAAAAAGATTCAGAGTATAAGAACTAATTCAGAGAATAAGAACAAAACTGGAAGGCTGACACCACCTGATTCAAGACTTAGCATAAAGCTATAGTAATAAAAACAGTGTAGTATTGGTGGAATAATAAACAGGCAGATGAATGGATCAGAATATAGAAATCAGAAATAGGTTGAAACAAATATATCCAACTGATCTTTGACAAAGGAGCAAAGGCAATCTGATGGAGAAAGTACAGGCTTTTCAACAAATGGTCTTGGAACAAATGGACATCCACATATGAAAAAAATACTAATGCAGATGCTGACCTTATACCACTCACAAAAATGAACTAACTATAGATCAGCAACTCTAAAATTCCTAGAAGATAACAAAGGAGAAAATATAAGTGACATTGGGTTTGGCAATGGGCTTCTAGGTAGCACTCTAAAAACCCAAACCATGAAAGAAAAAAAATGGATAGCTTGAATTAAAATTAAAAACTTTTGCATGGAGGACACTGTTAACTGAATCAAAAGAAAAGCCACAGAATGGGAAAAAATATTTGCAAAACACATATCTGATAAAGGATTTGTATCAAAAATAGAAAACTCGTAAAGCTCAACAATCAGAAACAAAAAATCCAATTAAGAAACAGGAAAAAGAGGGCACCTGGGTGGCTCAGGTGGTTAAGCAGCTGACTCCTGATTTCAGCTTGGGTGTTTTAAAAAAAAATTATTAATTTATTTGACACACACACACACACACACAGATAGAGAGATAGAAGAAGAGAGATCACATGTAGGCAGAGTGGCAGGTAGAGGGAGAGGGAGAAAGAGGCTCCCTGCTGAGCAAGGAGCCTAATGCGGGGCTTGATCCCAGGACCCTGGGATCATGACCTGAGCTGAAGGCAGATGTTTAACTGACTGAGCCACTCAGGCACCCCTCAGCTCAGGTCTTGATCTCAGGGTTTTGATTTCAAGCCATACATTAAGTAGGCTCCAACATGGAGCTTACTTAAAAAAAAAAAAAAGAAATGGTAAAAAGATCTAAACAGACACCTCAGCAAAGAACATATTTTGATTATAAATAAGTACATGAAATGCAAATTAAGACAATAAGATAATACTACATACCTATTAGAATGACTAAGGTCCAAAATAGTGATGACATTAAATTCTGACAAGAATGTGGAGCAATAGGAATGCTCATTTATTGCTGGTGGGAATGCAAATTGGTACAGCCACTTTGGAAGAGAGTTTCGCAGTTTCTTTCTTTTTTAAACTTAAATCCAATTAGTCAACATATAGTACATCATTAGTTTCCAATGTAGAGTTCAATAATTCATCAATTGTGTATAACACCCAGTGCTCATCACATCATGTGCCCCCATTAAAGCCCATCACCCAATTATCCCATCACCCCATCCACCTTTCCTCTAGCAACCCTCTTTGTTTCCTATAGTTAAGAATCTCACTTACCACACAACCCAGCAATTGTACTCTTAGGTATTTACCCAAATTAGTTGAAAACTTATGCTCAAACAAAACCAACATATGAACATTTATAGTACCTTTATTCATAATTGCCCAAAATTGGAAGAAACCAAGCTATCATTCAATAGTGAATGCATAAACAAACTGTGGTTCATCTATACAATTGAATGTTATTCAGTGATAAAAAGAAATGAGCTGGAGAGAGAGGGAAGATGACAGTAGAGTAGGAGGACCTTAGACTAATCTCACCCCATGAACACAACTAGATAATGATCAAATCATCCTAAAACCCCAAGAAATCGACCTGAAGACTGAAGAACAAATTCCACAACTAAAGGGAGGGAAGAGGTTACACTGAAGAATGTAGAAGTGTGGAGACATGGTTTAGGGGAGAAATGGATTTCAGGTGATGCAGAGGAAGGGAGCCATGCTCACAGAGAAAGGCAATAGAGGAACAGACAGGGGGGAAGGCACAAGGAGAAGTTTTTCCCAAAGCCATTTGTTTGGAAAATGAGGGGCTGAATTTTACGAGTTTTTGCAACTGGGGAGCTTAAGGACTAGAGTTTTAAAGGTCAGCAGGCTTGGCTGGGATAAAGCCTGGAGGTAACCACCCTGCTCCTGGAGAGAAGGAAGGCAAAAAAATCCAGGGGCAGAAAGCATGGAAACAGTGATCTGAAAAACACCTGGGGTGTTCAGGCAGGAGATATTCACTCTTCTCAGAGCTCTTCCCTGAAAGGCAGCATTCATGGAGACATCTCTCCAGAAACAAAGTAGCTGGCAGATGCCATTTCCCACCCTGTCCCTCAGGAAAAACATAGAGCCACCTGTGGGAAGCAGAGCAGCACTGACACCAGCTGCCTACCTTGCTTACACCAAGACCCACTCCCCTGTGCTCTGGTGGGTCTGCCCCTCTCAGTCAAGTTTGCCTCAGTCTCAGCACAGTGGGCCCTCCCCTAGAAGATGAGCACAACCCCCTGCCCACACCATGTCTCCTGACCAGAGAGGTCGGTAAGGCTTCAGTTCTTGTGGAAGTGATATTAAGTCTCATTTAATAAGCAGACAACAGCACACCTAGTTAAAACTTGCCACATTCAGGTCAGGGACCAAACATTGCCCTCAGAAGACAATGACAGCCTCTGCAGATGACTGGCCTAAAGGAGAGAGCAGACAAAATACAATGGCAGAGTGCAAGTATCACACACCAGAGAAACACCCAGAAATGCCAGACCCTGGACACTATATGACCTCTTCTTCATAAAGTCATTACTTTCAGGAGAAGGAAGCATAACTGTCTTTTCTAAGAAGAGGAAAGCAGAGTAGACAAAATGCAAAGACAGAGGAACTTATCCCAAATGAAAGAACAAGATAAGTAAGGCCATAGTCAGAGATCTAAGTAAAACAGATATAAGTAACATGTCTGATGGAGAATTTAAAGCCACAATCATAAGGATACTCAGTGGCCTTGAGAAAAGAATAGAAGACATCAGGCAATCTCTTACCACCTAGATAAAACGGTTAAAAAACCCCAATCAATCAGAGAGGAAGAATGTAATAAATGAGATTAGAAACAGACTTGATGCAGTGAAGAGCAGGCTGGAAGAGGCAGAGGAACAAATTAGTGACAAAGAAGAAAAAAACAAAGGAAAATAATGAACCTTAACAAAAGAGAGAAAGAAGAATTATGCAATATGATAATAGATTTAGGGAACTCAGTGACTCCATGAACTATAATAACATTCATATTATAGGAGTCCCAGAAGAAGTATGAGAAAAGGGGAGGCAGAGATTTTTTTGAGTAAATAGTAGCTGAGAACTTCCCTAATCTGGGGCAGGGAAGAGACATCCAGATCTAGGAGGCACCGAGAACTCCAATCAAAACAACAGAGCAGGGGCACCTGGGTGGCTCAGTGGGTTAAGCCTCTGCCTTCGGCTCAGGTCATGATCCCAGGGTCTTGGGATCAATCCCCATATCAGGCTCTCTGCTTGTTGGGCGGGAAGCCTGCTTCTCCCTCTCCCACTCCCCCTGCTTGTATTTCCTCTCTCGCTGTGTCTCTCTCTGTCAAATAAATAAAATCTTAAAAAAAAACAAAAAACAAAAAACAAAAAAAAAACAGAGCATGGGGCAGCTGGATGGTTCATTTGGATAAGCATCTGACTCTTGATTTCAGTTCAAGTCATGCATGATCTCAAGGTTGTGAGATTGCAATGGGCTGTGCACTGGGTGTGAAGCCTGCTTAAGATTTTCTCTCTCCCTCTGCCCCTCCCCCTCCCTCTCTAAAATAATTAACAAAATCATGCCAACACCAAGACCCACTGTACCTAAATCTGTAAAACACAGTGATAAAGAAAAAAATCTAAAAAGAAGCAAGACAAAATAAGTCCTTAACTTATAAGGGAAGACCCATAAGTGTAGTGGGAAATTTCTCAACAGAAACTTGGCAAGGCATATGGGAGTGGCATGATATATTCAAAGTGCTGAATGGGAAAAATCTGCAGCCAATACTCTATCCATCAAGGCTATCATTCAGAATAGAAGGAGAGATAAAGAGTTTCCCGAAACATTAAAGGGGACTCTTTGAGTGGAAAGGGTGGACCGAAAGTGACAAAAGGAAAGAAAGGATTTGAGAATATCTCCAGGAACAATGATAAACAAGTAATGAAATGGCAACAAATACTAATCTATCAATAATTACTTTGAATATAAATGAAATAGTGCTCCAATCAAAACACATAGGGTTTCAGAATGGATAAAAAAAATCTATATGCTGCCTACAATAGACTCATTTCAGACTTAAAGACATTTATGGATTGGCAGTGAGGGGATGGAGAAATATTTTTCATGCAAAGTGGATGTCAAAAGAAAGAGGGAGTAGCAATACTTACATTGGACAACCTAGACTTTAAAACAAAGACTGTAACAAGAGATAAAGAGGATCACAATATCATAATAAAGGGGACAATCCAACAAGAAGATATAACATTGAAAATATTTATGAACCCAACAATGGAGTACCCAAATATATACAATAATCACAAACATCAGACAATAATAGTAAGGGACTTTAACACCCCACTTACACCAGTAGATCATCTAAACAGAAAATCAACAAGGAAACAATGGCTTTGAATGACATACTAGACCAGATGGACTCGATATATTCAAAATATTCCATCTTAACAGAGCAGAATACACGTTCCTTTCAAGGGCACATGGGACATTCCTAGGATAGATCACTTATTGGGTCAAAAATCGGGCCTTAAGAAATACAGAATGATTGAAATCATACCATGCATCTTCTCTGATGACAACACTATGAAATTAGAAATCAACCACAAGAAACTTTTTGGAAAGACCACAAATGCATGGAGGTTAAACAACATGCTACAAAAGAATGAATGGGTCAACCAGGAAATCAAAGAGGAAATAAAAAATATGTGGAAATGAATAAAAATGAAAACACAACAGTCCAAAACCTTTGGGATGCTGTAAAAGTGGTCCTCAGAGGGGAGTATATAGCAACATAGGCCTACCTCAAGAAGCAAGAAAAATCTCAAATAAACAACCTAACCTTACACCTAAAGAAGCTAGAAAAAGAATAACAAATGAAGCCAGAAGAAGGAGGGAAATCATAAACATCTGAGCAGAAATAAGTGACATAGAAACTAAAAAAACAATGGAACAGATCAATGAAACCAGGAGCTGGTTCTTTGAAAATATTTCTTAAAATTGATAAAACCTAGCAGACTTATCAAAAAGAAAAGAGAAAGGACTCAAATAAATAAAATCACAAATAAGAGAGCAGAAATAGCCAATACCACAGAAATACAAACAATTCTAAGAGAATATTATTAGAAAACATGAACACACTGATAACCAGCAAACAAAACAAAACAAAACAAAAACCCAAAAAACTTCCCAACAAACAGAAGTCCAGGACCCGTTGGCGTCACAGGTAAATTAAAAAAAAATTTTTTTTTTTCACAAGTAAATTCTACCAAACATTTAAAGTAAAGTTAATACCTATTCTCAACCATTTCCAAAAAATAGTAGAGGGAAGAAAACTTTCAAATTCATTCTCTGAGGCCAGAATTACCCTGATAAAGACTCCACTAAAAAAGAGAACTACAGGCTAATATCCTTGATGAATGTGGATGCAAAAATTCTCAATAAAAAACCAGCAAACAGAATCCATTAAAAAAACCATTCATCTTGATCATGTGGGACTTATCTCTGGGTTGCAAGGGTGGTTTATTATTCATAAATTAAGCAAGCTGATACACCATATTAACAAAAAATGATAAGAACCATAGGATCATTTCAATAAATACAGAAAAAGCATTTGACAACATACAGAATCTTTTTTTGATTAAAAAACCCCTCAACAAAGTAGGTTTAGAGAGAACATACTTCAATATAATAAAGGCCATACATGAAAAACTCACAGCTAATAGCATCCTCAATGGGGAAAAACTGAGAGCTTTTCCACTATGGTCAGGAACAAGACTAAGATACCCAATCTCATCACTTATCTTCAACAAGGTACTAGAAGTCCTAGCCATAGCAATCAGATAACAAAAAGAAGTAAAAGGCATCAAAATTGGTAAGGAAGAAGTAAAAGTTTCACAATTTTCAGATGACATGTTATTCTCTATAGAAAACTTGAAAGACCACCAAAAAAATTGCTAGAACTGATAAAGAAATTCAGTAAAGTTGTGGGATACAAAATCAATGTACAGGAAGCTGTTGCATTTCTATACACCAATAATGAAGCAGCAGAAAGAGAAATTAAGGAATCAGTCTCATTTACAACTGCACCCCAAACAACAGATACCTAGAGATAAACCTAACCAAAGAGGTGAGAGTCCTGTACTCTGAAAACTATAAAACACCAATGAAAGAAATTGAAGAGGACATAAAGAAATGGACAAATATTCCATGCTCCTGTATTGGAAGAACAAATATTGTTGAAATGTCTATATCACCCAAAGCAATCTATAGATTTAATGCAATCCCTATCAAAACAATGCCAGCATTTTTCACAGAGCTACAATAATCCTAAAATTTGTATGGAACCACTAAAGATCCTGGAATAGCCAAAGTAACCTTGAAAAAGAAAAGCGGCTGGAGGCATCACAGTTCTGTACTTCAAGGTATATTCCAAAGCTATAGTGATCAAAACAGGATGGTACAGGCATAAAAATAGACACATATTTGTAGAATATAATGGAAAACCCACGGAATGAACTATATGGTCAATTAATCCTTGACAAAGAGGAAACAATGTCCAATGGGAAAAAATAGTTTAACAAATGGTGTTGGGCAAACTGGACAGCAACTTACAAAAGAATGAAACTCGACCACTTTCTTACACCATACACAAAAATCAATTTGAAATGGATGGGAGATTAAAATGTGAGACATGAAATCATAAAAATTCTCAAGAAGAACACAGACAGTAACTTCTTTGACATCTGCCATAACAACTTCTTTCTAGATATGTCTCCTGGGGGTAAGGGAAACTCACGCAAAAATAAACTGTTGGAACTTCATCAAAATAAAAAGCTTCTGCACAATGAAGGAAATAATAAACAAAAGTAAAAGGCAACCTTTGGAATGGGAGAAGATATTTGCAAATGACACATCTGATAAAGCCTTAGTATCTAAAATCTATAAGGAAGTCATCAAACTTAACACCCAAAAAACAAAAAATCCAGTTAAGAAATGGGCAGAAGACATGAATAGACAATTTTCCAAAGAAGACATGTAGATGGCCAACAGACACAGGAAATGATGTTCAACAGTACTCATCATCAAGGAAACACAAATCAAAATTATAATGAGATATCACCTTATACCTGCCCAAATGGTTAAAATCAGCAACACAAGAAACAACAGACTTTGGGGAGGATGTAGCAAAAAGGGAACGCACTTGTCCTGTTAGTGGAAATGTCAACTGGTTCAGCCATTGTGGGAAACAGTGGAGGTTTCTCAAAAAGTTAAAAATAGAACTTCCCTATAATCTGGCAATCCCAGTGGTAGTTATTTTTCCAAAGAATAGAAAAATACTAATTCAAAGGGATACATGCACCCCAATGTTTATAGCAGTATTATCTACAATAGCCACATTATGAAAGCAGCCCAAGTGTCCACTGAGGAATGGATAAAGAGGATGAGGTATATATACACAGTAGAATATCACTCAGCCATAAAAAAGAATGAAATCAAGGAGCAGCAAGTTGGAGGAGGAGTAGGAGACCTAAATTTCGTCTGGTCCCAGGAATTCAGCTAGATAGTGATCAAACCATTCTGAAAACCCACAAAATCAACAGAAGATCAAAGAAAAGAATACGAGCAATTCTATGATCAGAAAAGTGACTACTTTATGGAAGGTAGGATGTGTGAAGAAGTGAATCCAAGGTGATATATGGGAAGACAGACCATGGGAGAGGGACCCTCCATTAGCTGGTCACTGTTAAGTGACAGAGCAGCAGAGCACAAAATTGGAACTTTTAGAAGTCTGCTCCACTGAAGGATGTCAATTCAGTGGTTAAGTGGGGGGTGGGCTGGGATGGAACCCTTGCTGGGAGAGTGTGGTATCAGAACCCTTGGGGTCACGGAAATACTGGGGGTGCCTGAGTGTGGCAAAGCTCCCAGGTATCAGAGCAGGGAAGCTGGCTGCAAAGACTGAGCTGAGGAGGGGGGCTCTCATCCCAGAGTTACCATGAACCATGATCTGCACCACAGTTGGGCCACTACTCTTCCAGCAGGGACCCAAAAATCAGCAGATCCAGGGAGACTCCTCTTCCTCCCCCAGGAGGAGTGGCACAGGAGTGTATCACAGGAATCTGCCGAATTTGGAAACTCCAAACGGGGTTATGAGCCAGAGATAGAAAGGTTGGTGACCACAGAGTGTGGCTGGAGACCATGGAGAGAGGAGTGACTGACTGCTTTTCTCTGAGGGCTCATTGAGGAGTGGAGCCCCAAGTTCTCAGCTACTCTGGGGCCAGAGATTGGGAGGCCCCCATTTTCATTCTTGTCCTCCAAAGCTGTATGGAAAGCTTTCAGGGAACAAAAGCTACAGAGAGCAAACCCAAGTAGATTACTTAGCCTGGCCCCTGGCAAGGGTGGTGCAATTCTGCCTTGGGCAAAGACATTTGAGAATCACTGCAACAGGCCCCTCCCCCAGATCAGCAAGAACATCCAGCCAAGACCAAGTTTACCCATCAATAAGAACTGCAAAACTCTTGCACTAGGGGAATACAGCATATTGAATTCATGGCTTTTCCCCAATGATTCTTTAGTCTTTCAAAGTTAATTTTTTTTCTTTTTCTATTTTTTTGAATTTTTGTTCTCCTTTTTAAAGAAACATCTTACCAAATCCTTATCAATTAAAAAAGAAAAATCTTTTTAATTTTCATTTTTACAGTCATATTCTATCCTTTCATTGTGTTTAACCTTATTTATATATATATATATTTTTTTTTTTTCTTTCTTAAAATTTTGGGATATAGTTTCTTCTAACAGACCAAAATACATCCTAAATCTAGTGTATGGCTTTGCTCCAGTCTCCTGCCTGATCACATTCTCTCTCTCTCTTTTCTAAAAATTTTTTTCTTTCTTTTTTCAACCAACTTCTTATAAATTCACTTTTTAAAATACTTTGAAGTTTTCATCTTTACAGTCACATTCCATCCTGTCATCATATTTACCCTTATTTATATATATATATGTATATATATATATACACATATATACGTATATGTATACACACACATGTACATATATACGTATATATGTATATAGACATATACATATATGTTTTTTCTTTCCTTAAAACTTTGGGAGACAGTTTCTTTGAACAGACCAAAATACACTCAAAATCTAGTATGTGGCTCTGTTCTATTCATCAGCCTGCTGGTATTCTTTTTTTTCCCCTTTCCTCTTCCCCCTGGTTTCAGGTCTCTTCTGATTTGTTTAGTGTATATTTTTCTGGGGTCATTGTTACCCATTCATTTATTCATCTCCGGACAAAATGACAAAACTGAAAAACTCACCTCAAAAAAAAAAAAAAAGAACAAGAGCTTGTACCAACTGCCAGAGACATTATGATATGGACATTAGTTAGATGTCAGGAATAGAGTTGAGAATGATGAGTATAAAGAAACTAGCTGGGGTTGAAAAAAGCTTAGAACATACTAGAGAATCCCTTTCTGGAGAAATAAAAGAAATAAGATCTAACCAAGTTGAAATAAAAAGGGCTATTAATGAGGTGCAATAAAAGATGGAGGCTCTAACTGCTGGGACAAATGAGGCAGAAGAGAGAATTTGTGACACAAAAGACCAAATGATGGAGAATAAAGAAGGTAAGAAAAAGAGAGATAAACAACTACCGCATCATGAGGGGAGAATTCGAGAGATAAGTGATACCATAAGATGAAACAATTTAGAATAATTGGGACCCAGAAGAAGAAGAAAGAGAGGGGCAGAATGTATATTGGAGCAAATTATAGCAGAGAACTTCCCTAATTTGGGGACAAAAACAATCATCAAAATCAATTCCCCTGAAAATCAATAAAAATAGGTCCACACCCCATCATCTAATAATAAAATCTCAGTAACAAAGAAAAAATCCTGAAAGTGGCTTGGGAAAAGATGTCTGTAACCTACAGTGGTAGAAACATTAGATTGGCAGCAGACTTATCCACAGAGACCTGGCAGAAAGGACTGGCATGATATATTCAGAGGATTAAATGCGAAAAAATATGTAGCCAAGAATATCATATCCAGGTAGGCTGACATTGAAAATAGAAGGAAAGATTAAAAGCTTCCAGGGCAAACAAGGACTAAAAGAATTTGTAAACACCAAACCAGCTCTACAGAAAATATTGAAAGGGGTCCTCTAAGTTAAGAGAGAGCCTGAAAGTAACATAGACCAGAAAGGAACAGAGAAAATATACAGCAACAGTCACCTAACAGGCAATACAATGGCACTAAATTAATATCTTTCAATAGTTATCCTGAGTGTAATTGGGCTAAATGCCCCAATCAAAAGACACAGGGTATCAGAATGGATAAAAAAACAAGACCCATCAATATGATGTCTGCAAGAGACTAATTTTAGACCTAAAGACACCTCCAGATTAAAAGTAAGGGGGTGGAAAACCATTTACCACACTAATGGACATCAAAAGAAAGCTGGGGTGGCAATCCTTATATCAGAGAAATTAGATTTTAAGCCAAAGACTATAATAAGAGATGAGGAAGGACACTATATCATACTTAAAGGATCTGTCCAACAAGATCTCACAATTTTAAATATCTATGCCCCTAACATGGGAGCAGCCAAATAAGCCAATTAATAGCAAAATCAAAGAAACACATCAACAATAATACAATAATAGTAGGGGGCTTTAACATCCTACTCACTGAAATGGACAGATCATCTAAGCAAAAGATTAACAAGGAAATAAAGGCTCTAAATGACACACTGGACCAGATGGACTTCACAGATATATTCAGAACATTCCATCCCAAAGCAACAGAATACACATTCTTCTCTATTGCACATGGAACATTAGAATAGATCACATCCTGGGTCATAAATCGGGTCTCAACTGCTACCAAATGACTGGGATCATTCCCTGCATATCTTCGGACCACAATGTTTTGAATTTAGAACTCATTCAAATGGGAAAGTTGGAAAGAACTCAAATATATGGAGGCTAAAGAGCATCCTACTAAAAAATGAATGGGCCAACCAGGAAATTAAAGAAGAATTTAAAAAATTCATGGAAACAAATGAAAATGAAAAAACAAATGTTCAAAATCTTTGGGACACAACAAAGGTGGTCCTGAGATGAACGTATACAGCAGTACAAGCCTTTCTCAGGAAACAAGAAAGGTCTCAAGTACAGAACCTAACCTTACACCTAAAGGAACTGGAGAAAGAACAGCAAAGAAAGCCTAAACCCATCAGGAGAGGAGAAATAATAAAGATCACAGAGGAAACCAATGAAACAGAAACCAAAAGAACAGTAGAACAATGAAACTAGGAGCTGGTTCTTTGAAAGAATTAATAAGATTGATAAACCACTGGCCAGACTTATCAAAAAGAAAAGAGAAAGGACCCAAGTTAATAAAATCATGAATGAAAGAGGAGAGATCACAACTAACACCAAAGAAATACAAACAATTAGAAGAACATATTATGAGCAACTATACACCAGCAAATTTGACAATCTGGAAGAAATGGATGCATTCCTAGAGACATATAAACTACCACAACTGAACCAGGAAGAAATAGAAAACCTGAACAGACCCATACCGGAAAGGAGATTAAAGCAGCCATCAAAAATCTCCCAACAAAAAGGAGCCCAGGGCCAGACAGCTTCCCAGGGCAATTCTACCAAACATTTAAAGAAGAATTAATACCTAGTCTCCCAAAACTGTTCCAAAAAATAGAAACGGAAGGGTAACTTCCAAACTCATTTTAAGAGGCCAGCATTACCTTGATCCCCAAACCAAACAAAGCCTCATCAAAAAGGAGGATCACAGGCCAATATCCCTGATGAACATGGATGCAAATTTCTCACCAAAATACTAGCCAATAGGATCCAACAGTACATTAAGAGGATCATTCACCACGACTAAGTGGGATTTATTCCTGGGTTGCAAGATTGGTTCAACACCTGCAAATCAATCAGTGTGATACAATACATTAGTCAAAGAAAGAACAAGAACCATGTGATACTCTCAGTAGATGCAGAAAAAGCATTCGACAAAGTACAGCATTCTTTTTTGATCAAAACTCTTCACAGTGTAAGGATAGAGGGTACCTACCTCAATATCACAAGAGCAATGAAAAACCCACAGCAAATATCATTCTCAGTGGGGAAAAACTCAGAGCTTTTCCCCTAAGGTCAGGAACATGGCAGGGCTGTCCACTGTCACCACTGCCATTCAACATAGTACTAGATGTCCTACTTCAGCAATCAGACAACAAAAAGAAATAAAGGGCATCTGAATTGGGAAAGAAGTCAAACTCTCACTCTTTGCAGATGATATGGTACTTTATGTGGAAAACCCAAAAGACTCCACCCCAAAACTGCTAGAACTCATAAAGGAATTCAGTAAAGTGTCAGGATATAAAATCAATTCACAGAAATCAGTTGCATCTCTATACACCAACAAGACAGAAGAAAGAGAAATTAAGGAGTTGATCCCACTTACAACTGCATCCAAACCCATAAGATACCTAGGAATAAATCTAACCAAAGAGGTAAAGAATCTGTACTCAGAAAACTATGAAAAAATTGAGGAAGACACAAAGAAATGGAAAAATGTTCCATGCTCATGGGTTGGAAGAATAAATATTGTGAAAATGTCTATGCTATCTAGAGCAATCTGCACATTTAATGCAATCCGTATCAAAATACTATCTATTTTTTTCAAAGAAATGGAACAAATAATCCTAAAATTTGTATGGAACCAGAAAAGTTCCCGAATAGCCAGAGGAATTTTGAAAAAGAAAACCCAAGCTGTTGGCATCAGAATTCTGGACCTCAAGCTCTATTACAAAGCTGTAATCAGGAAGACAGTATGGTACTAGCACAAAAACAGATACATAGAACAATGGAAAAGAATAGAGAGCCCAGAAATGGGCCCTTAACTCTACGGTCAACTAATCTTCGACAAAGCCAGAAAGACTGTACAATGCGAAAAAGACAGTATCTTCAACAACTGGTGTTGGGAAAATTGGACAGCCACATGCAGAAGAATGAAACTGGACCATTTCCTTACACCACACACGAAAATAGACTCAAACTGGATGAAAGACCTCCATATGAGACAGGAATCAACCAAAATCCTTGAGGAGAACACAGGTAGCAACCTCTTTGACCTCAGCCGCAGCAACTTCTTCCTAGAAACATTGTCAAAGGCAAGGGAAGCAAGGGCAAAATGAGCTATTGGGACTTCATCAAGATCAAAAGCTTTTGCACAGCAAAGGAAACAGTCAACAAAACCAAACAGAATCAACAGAATGGGAGAAGATATTATGCAAGTAACACATCAGATAGAGGGCTAGTATCCAAAATCTATAAAGAACTTATCAACCTGAACACCCAAAGAACAAATGATACAATTAAGAAATGGGCAGAGGATATGAACAGATATTTCTGCAAAGAAGACATCCAAATGGCCAACAGACACATGAAAAAGTGCTCACCATCACTCGGCATCAGGGAAATAAAAATCAAAACCAAAATGAGATACCACCTCACACCAGTTGGAATGGCTAAAATTAACAAGTCAGGAAATGACAGATGTTGGCGAGGATGTGGAGAAAGAGGCACCCTCCTACACTGTTGGTGGGAATGCAAGCTGGTGTAGCCACTCTGGAAAACAGTATGGAGTTTCCTCAAAAAGTTGAAAATAGAACAACCCTATGACCCAGCAATCACACTACTGGATATTTACCCTAAAGATACAAATGTAGTGATCCAAAGGGGCACATGCACCTGAATATTTATAGCAGCAATGTCCATAATAGCCAAACTATGGAAAGAACCTAGATGTCCATCAATAGATGAATGGATAAAGAAGAAGTGGTATATATATACAATGGAATACTATGCAGCCATCAAAAGAAATGAAATCTTGCCATTTGTGATGACGTGGATGGACCTAGAGGGTATTATGCTTAGCGAAAGAAGTCAATCGGAGAAAGACAATTATCATATGTTCTCCCTGATATGTGGAATTTGAGAGGCAGAGTGGGGTGTTTTAGGGGTAGAGAAGGGAAAAAATGAAACAAGGTGGGATTGGGCGGGAGACAAACCATAAGAGACTCCTAATCTCACAAAACAAACTGAGGGTTTTTGGGAGGAGGGGAAATATGGAGAGGGTGGTTGGGTTATGGACATTGGAGAGGGTATGGGCTATGGTCAGTGCATGAAATGTGTAAGCCTGACGATTCACAGACCTGTACCACTGGGGCAAATAATACATTATATATTAATAAAAATCATGAATACAAAATCACAGTCATGCTAAAAATACATTAAAAATTGTCAATTTGAAAAGTTAGCATAATTCTATCACTTTATAGAGCTGTTTTACAGTCTCACTTTATAGAGTTGTTTTGTAGTCTAAAGGAATAAAAGTGATGTGCTTATAGTAGGTACTCAATTAATGTTTATTCAATTTCATTTGTTCTTTGATTATACAGGTAGTAGCTCCCTGCTTTCATGCTTTCCTTCCTTGATATAGAGAGCTACACCAGAGAAGAGAACATTGCCAACATTTCTTCAGGACCATAGTGAAACAGTAAGGAGGAAAGTAGGGATGGTGGCTGGCAGAGGAGCAGATATAGGACTCGAATTTTCTGTTTAAAAAAAAGAAAAACAATCATCACCATAGTACACATATTCAAATCTTTTAACCTTAGGAGTTTATCTCATGTTTTGTCTCACACTGTTAGAATTGTAAACAGAATGCACAAATACATGTGGCATGTTCAATACATCTGAAGAAGATGGAAGCCATTAGTTTCAAAGAGGAGTGAGAATTTTGAATGAGAACCACATGGAATGTCCATATTCAGAGCCCAGATTACATTTCCAACATCTGCTGTAACCATGACAGAAAGGTAAGAAAAGGTAGGGCTGTATATATTGATTCCCACCCCATCCCATCCCAATCTCTAAAGTATTTCCAATATGAGAAGGCTTGCATCCTTCATCCAAGGATTTCTCTCTAGCCCTTGCAGTAGGGGCTCATCCCTGGGGTTTCTGGCTCCACAAGCCTGATTTAAAGTTATGATCAGGGTGAAACTTTTCTGGCTCAGTTCTGGATTGCTTTGGTAAAGACTCAAAAATACTATAAAAAATCTTACTGTGGTTCAGGCAACACTGTAACAGTACCACTAACTGTTGACATTTCAGAAGCTTAATGATCTCTCAAAGTTCCATGAGGTATAAGTTTCTTCATGTTACCAAAGATGCTCCCAAAGTGACAGGTGTGTGCTCTTACTAAGGAAATATTTTGCAACACCCAGTCTTTGGTTGCTTTAGTGGTTAGGATGAAAAAGCCAGAACTAAGAGCAGCAATTTCAGAAGACTGGAAAGATGAATGGAATGGATTGTGTGGTCTCCTGTAGTGTTTTTCACAGTGCTCCATGGAACACTGGAGTCCTTTGTGATGTTAACAGTTGTTCTTAGGAAAAGGATTCCTTGGTCAAAAAGAGTTTGGGAAACACAGGGTTAAAGAAAAATAAACAGATTTCTTCACTGCAGGCTTCTTGATCTCTTAATATATGAATGGGAAATGTGACTCTCCAAAACAGAATATGAAATGCAGCATTTCCCAGTCTGATTTGACCACAGAACCTTTTTTTTAACTTTTATTTTTTTAATAATTTTTATTTTTTTTATTAACATAATGTATTATTAGCCCCAGGGGTACAGGTCTGTGAATCACCAGGTTTACACACTTCACAGCACTCACCATAGCATATACCTTCCCCAGTGTCCATAACCCAACCACCCTCTCCCTCTCCCCTCCCCACAGCAACCTTCAGTTTGTTTTGTGAGATTAAGAGTCTCTTATGGTTTGTCTCTCTCCCGATCCCATCTTGTTTCATTTATTCCTTTCCTACCCCCCAAGCCCCTCATATTGCCTCTTAACTTCCTCATATTAGGGAGATCATATGATAATTGTCTTTCTCTGATTGACTTCTTTCGCTCAGCATAATATCCTCTAGTTCCATCCACGTCATCACAAATGGCAAGATTTCATTTCTTTTGATGGCTGCATAGTATTCCACTACACACACACACACACACACACACACACACATACATACCACATCTTCTTTATCCATTCATCTGTTGATGGGCATCTAGGTTCTTTCCATAGTTTGGCTATTGGACCACAGAACCTTTTATGAGAAATACCCGTCTCTTGTTGAATTAATGTTCTGGATTATGCTGCTTAGAAAATACTGAGATTATGGAAAGAGCATAGATTTGTTATTTTTTCAGAACTGGATTTGAATTCTAGATCTAACATTCAACAGCTATGTGACCTTGGGCAAGTGACTTCACTTCTCTAAATCAGTTTGTTCACTTATGAAAATTGGGACAATAATATCTATTTCAAAGGGGATTTCAGGAGGATTAAATGGGATAATGCACAGTACTTTGCACATGCCTGGCACATATAGGTGCTCAGTAAATGGTAGGTATAATCATCACACTTATTTTTCATCACTATTATTATCAAGCCACACGCCTACCTGACAGGCTTGCCAAAACAGCTTCAAAATAGGTCTAGCCGGAGTCTCAAAGGGCTATATTTCTCATTATGTTGGGATCTGAGTATAGGAAGAAGAGAGCTGGACTAGTTGTTCAGAGATACAGCTCTATGACTTATTATTTGGTGTCTGACCTTGCACGCATCACTTCACTTGTCTGCATTTCTCTTTTCTTCTGCCAAATACAGATATGGACTAGGCGACTTCTTACTAGAAAATTTTATGAACCTCAACTCTAAAATGCTATATAAGAGATTTATAAATTTACTGTTGAAGAAATCTGTGGTACAGGTTAAATCCAATTATAAAGGATGGTCCTGTGTAACAAAGCTATTTTTATGATCCAGCAGATGGCTAGCAGAAACAGTTTTTGCCAATCTGGTTACAATGAACTCTGTATAGTGCGTAGTTCTGTATAACAATTGCTTTCTCTGGTCCTTGACCCCATAATTGTCACTCTCTAACATTGCTCTAATCAACTAAAGAACTTGATTATGTGTTGTTTTCATTGTAGACACAAAATGAGGAGCTGAGTTAAGCTAAGCTACAGAATTTCTAGCTGAGATGTTTATGTCCAATTTTATTATTTTACAGCTGGGGAAACAGGAGAGGTTAAGTAACTTGTCAGAGGTCACACAGATAGTAAGTTGCAGAGCTTTGAATGAGTATGTGGATTAAATGGTTTGTCATCTATGAGCTTAGAGATTTCACTAGAAGCTCACACTTAGACCATATATGAAAATGTTAAATGAAACCAAAAACAGCTATTACAGAAACTCTACTGTTTATGCTTCCCAACCTAGCAAGATATGCATTCAAGCCCTCTTCATAGGATGCACAGTGACACAACTTAAAGCATAACAACCTTTGCTGTAGCACTTTAAACAAAGGTTTTTTAAGTGTCTAAATAAATCATACCCATTGATCCCTTTAGATATATGCACAGTTTCTTTTACAAAGGTTTCTATTAGTCATTTTTTTTTCTTATTATGAAAACATGTGCCTTTTTAAAAAAAAAAGTTAGGTTAACAGAAATCTTATCTTTTTTTTTAATTTATTTATTTGTCAGAGAGAGAGGGAGAGAGAGAGAGCAAGCACAGGCAGACAGAGTGGCAAGCAGAGGCAGAGGGAGAAGCAGGCTCCCTGCCGAGCAAGGAGCCCGATGTGGGACTCGATCCCAGGACGCTGGGATCATGACCTGAGCCGAAGGCAGCTGCTTAACCAACTGAGCCACCCAGGCATCCCGGTTAACAGAAATCTTAACACTAGGAATATCAAAGGTTAGCCTTCAGGCCCTTCCTTTTCTCTATTCACACACTTTCTCACAAGTATATTTCTTTCCAGGGCTTTAACCCTTGTGGAGAATCCCAGTCCCTAAATCACAACCCATGTCTCCAATTACTACATGACACTGCCACTTGAATGCATTCCTGTTACCTGGAACTCATAAACTTCAGATCGAACTCATTTTTTAAGTTATTGGTTCTTAAATCCAGCTATCCATTGAAATCACCTGGTAGCTTCCAAAACTTAATTCCTGGAGATTCTGATGCAATTGTTCTGGAGCTAAGCATGGGCATGAGAATTCTTTACAGCTCCCCACGTGATTCTAATGTGTGGCCAAGGTTGAGAACCACTGTTCTAAGTCAATCTTTAAGTGCCATTTCCTTCATTTCTGTTAATGGTAGCATCATTCTCCTCTTCCCTTGGGCTTGAAATCGGGGGTATTCATATTCAGTTCTGGGGATCAATGAGATAATGGAAACAAAATCAAATTTTGGAAAGTGTGACATTTTAAGGAAATGCAAGGAATTACTTTAGGCACATGAATTACTTCATGCACAAGAATTAAGTAGATTGCTTTAGTAGTTGAGATGTGTTAACTCATTAAACATGTTAAAGTTTACACTAACAATTTTATATTAACCTTTTTGTTGCTCAGAGAAGAGGAGTCAGAACCAATCTACTTTTGGGATATGACATAAATCTTCAGAGATACACTATCCTTCTGTGGGTAGGTGAACCCCATCATGGCGTGTGGCACTCACACTTAACTCTAGTGTTAAGATTTCAATGGCATTCTCTAAGCACTAAGTACCATGTGTTGTTCCCAGAAGCAATTCTGTCAGCCTTGCTAAAAGTGGTTAGGTGGTCCTCTGGCTCCCCCTTTACTGGGGACGAGTGCAGCCACAAGTGGCCAGCCAAAACACAAACCACAGTTACATTGAGAACTACACATTTGCAACATGGCTCTAAGCTGGTTTCCAGAATACTTCAAGATGGCTAGCTGTTGTGTCACTGTGCATGTAGTAGTGCCCCTTGAATCAGATGGGACTCCGTCTGAGTCACACTGGCTTTTTCTCATGATGGAACAAACTGGGGATTTCTAATGCTCAGTTTATGTGTACCCTGGTCATTTACATTCTACTTCCCTAGGATGGAAGTGCTGCCCAATACTTTGATTTAGGAAGAAGCCAATCCAATTTTATTTTTTCCCCAAGAAGGGTATACCTACTTGGCTTATTTCTGAGGTTATCTTTCAACCTGGTAAATGTTAGCTTGCCTTTTCTATCTTCAGTATTGCCACCCACATTGTTCATGCCATCTTCTATACATTGTACTCTGCAGAACTTTGTTCCAGGAAATACCTTCTCCTTTGCAGAGAGATTGGATCCATAATTGTAAGCCACATAATTGAATTCAAGTTCCAGCTCCACCACTTACTAAGTGTGGTATGACATTGAGCAAATGGCTTCATTTCTCTGAGTGTACCCTCACCGTAAAGTGGAGAAACTATTACTAATCTTACAGAATTGTAAGGATTATAAAAGATAACATAAATAGCATATTTAAGATATTCTCTAAGCATTCAAAAATTACAAGTTCATTTCTTTGCAAAATTTCATAATCATATGAATTTCATTCACCCCAAATCCAAGCAAACTAACTAAGCCTTTTAATCTAATATGAATTGATGTTCAGAATGATGATCCTAAGGCACAGCAAAATTCTGAAATGGCCTTGAAGGATTTGACTTCCTGCAGAAAGTTTTTCTTTTTAGTTAGTTGTTCAATTATATTCAACTTATAAATGTTGTTTGAGTAAAAGATGTTTAGTACTATATTTGTACTACAGAGAACAGACAGTATAAGACTTACCAACCTTGGTGATCTGTCTTATTTAACATATCCTTTCAATCAATTTGTCTTGAGTTTTCTAGCTATAGAATCATATCTGTAAGTAATAATAGTTTATATAATTCCCCAAGAGTTATGACTTCTATTTCAGTTTCTTGCCTCATTGCATTGGCTAGAACTTCAAGAATAATGTTAAACATCAGCAATTATAATGAGCATTTTGGTAAAAAAAAAAAAAAAGATCACTTGGTCTTTTTACTGGTTTTGTCAGGAATGCCTCTGATATATTTATCATTAAGCACTATGCTACTTATTAGGCTAAGAAATTCTTGTAATATTAAATAATATCTTTTTACTCCTGGTTTACTAAGAATTATCAGTAAAGGAGGTTAAATTTTTATCAAATCTGAGCTGACCATATAACTTATATTCTTTGAGCTGATGATGTAATGTGTTATTAAGAATTCCTATTATTGAACCATCTTCGCTTTCCTAAGACAAACCCTACTTGGGTATAACATATACGTTAACTATTTTGCAGGATTTGATTTGCTAGTAGTTTAGGATTTTTATGTGAGACATCTTAAATTTCATTTTTGATGCTGTTTTTGGAAGAGTTTATTATCAGGTCATACCAATTTCGTAAAATACGCCAGGAAACATTCCTTCTCTTTCTATGCTTTGCAATGGCTAACAGAACATGGGAAATATCTGTTCTGTAATATCTTGATTTGGGCTTAACTCCTTTCTCTCCTAGGATATCATTGGGTGGTTTTTATTACCAGCAGGAAAAAAAATGTACAGTAGCCTTCATTTAAAAAATTTATTGCTATTTCTAGTTTGTAGCACTTTCTTGAGGGACAATTGATATATGACCTTAGTTTTTTAAAGTTTTCCCAGCCACACTAACTTTACAAAAGACCATTGATCTCTTATCTGTTTTCTATGTACTTTCATTTTAAGTGCCAATGTCATTGCCTCCAGGGGAAGCAGATGTAGAAGGGGTGAAGATGAGGTGTGGAAGGAGGAAAGAAGATGAATGGCCTCAAGAAGCATGAGAAATGAAGTCTGGGATATTTTGCTCTGGAAAGATTTGCCTTATGGTAGGGATGACGCTTAAATTATTCTTTGAAGGATTACTAGTTGCCAGCCAAAGCAACTAATGAGGAAGTTGGAGAAGGAAATAGAATTTCAGTATTTATCATTGTCAATTAATAGTTCTAGCATTATTGTCATTTCTTCATTATTTAATGCACAACTGTAATGGAAACAAACTTCTTATGGGATGTAGTGTTTAAACTTACAAATTGTAGGTGCTGAGCTCAGATGGTAAGTACATTATATTTCTTTGTGATGCTGTTTGTGGAAAGGACTTCCGTTTTTTCTATAGGAAATTAGCTTGTTGGATCTTTTCTTAGGGTGCTCACTTTCTGCATAGACACAAAGAAAAGTGAGGAGCACACTAGGACATGTGGGCTATGACCAAAAGGCCTGGTTATAGGATGTTAGAGAGTGCAGAAAGTCATGAATTTTGGTTATTCCTAATAATTTGAGAAGTTAGTGCTCAGGAACTGCCCTACATCTGGAACAGGAATAGCCATCTTCCCAACCAAGTATGGATTGGTTTCAAAATTCATCTTTCTAATTGGTCCACTCTTTCCCCCTATCTTTTCCTTCTCTAGCAATGTTCCCACTTGCCTAATTTGCTAAGAGCATCTGGGTCAGTAACTTTCCTTGGGTACTTGAATTTATATTCTTTGAGCTCCAGGCCTGTTATAAAATGATTGTTGAAATCTAGGCTGTGATTTAGTAGGGTCTGATATACAGCCTAGATTTAGCATCTGGAAAATCCCAAGTTTTACCCTTTTATACCCAAATCTGTCATTCTGTCTTTGACAAACAATTGGATGGAAGTGACTGTGCTCTATGAGGATTCTGTTCCTTCTGGCCTAGTGGTTGCCCCTTCTGGAATTGAGAAGTGAGGTCAACAACAACAACAAAAGCAACTAGATTTGCCATTTAATAGAAATTTATAAAAAAAGTTGAACAAATTCTTTGAGAAAACTATTTTTAAACAAAGTCCTTCCCCCCACCCCCACCACATTACCCCAACAGTCTACTGCTGGCTCTTCTATTCCAAGGAATGAGGTCATGCTTTATGGGAGACATCTGCTTCTGAGGATATTACTGCCCTGAGCACAGAACATGACTTCATTAGACGGAACAGTGGACCAGAGAGATTCAACAGGAGACTTGCATACGTGACAGCAAGAATAAAAAGAGCCAGTTGAGATTCTCTTCAAGTCTCTGGACTTCAGGATAGACCAAAGATCTGTTGATTTCACTCTCATATGACTTGTTTTCCCTTTAAAATCATGAACTATATGTGAAAACTTCCTGAAAACTATAACTCATAGCAACATCACCTGTATTTGTAAATAGAGAAGTTGTCTTTTCTCAAGGGAGTGGATGGATTATATTCTGGGAAGAGACCAGGTGTTTGAAACTTTGGGGTTGCTACTGAATGCACACCCATGCAGAGTAAGCTCTGTTTCAAAGAAGCATTGTTTCAAACAGTGCTGCAGATGTATACGATGTCATCGTTCAGTTCTGAAAAGCAAATTCAGAACATTAGCAGGGATTCTGGCTTTCCAGGAAGATGATTTCCAGAGCAGTTTTTATAGGATTTTTAACATATGTTGTTTATAACCTTAATTTTTAAAATGAGCAAGTCCAATAAATCTGTTACCTACTAACCAAGCTCTGGTCTAGTTGCATCTGTTCCCATTTTATTTGATACTGTAAAGAATTTTCAATAAACAGTTAAATATTTTGGTGTTATTCAATCACTAGCATTTTAAAAGGCAATAATTGCTGGTGTAATTTACCAGGCTTTGCTTCTAAAGACCCATGATGTAGCTGGAATCATAGAGGTGAGAGAGAATGTTAAGAGATCATGTGGCCAGGTTCCCTTTGACCTAGGAGGGGTAGGAGTTTGAAACATGAAAGGCTGGTTTTCCATCTCTTACTGAGACCTGATTTAACCCTGAATCCCACCAAGTATCAAGAAATTCTTCCTAGTATATAATGGAAATTGCTCTTGTTACCATTTAAGCTCATTGCCTGTTGTTTAATTTACTGCACAAATGGGAAAAAAATTTGTTTGAGTCTTCAAAATAATCCACTGTGCTATAGAAAACAGCCATGAACTGTCCCCCATCTTTGGTCTCATATGCTCTATCTCCTTTCTCCCCTCCTCCCAAAAACCCACTTTCTATCCTTTTAGTCACATAGATTGCTCTTTTCTAGAACTTCTTTAATTTATCAACCATTTTCTCACTGTCTGCCATGTGCAAGGTTTGGTGCTAAGTGTTTAAGGCAAAGTGGGTCCCATATCTGTCTGTGTTTAAGGAATTATTTGGAGATAATTTTTAGAACACAGATTTCTGGGTCTCATCTCAGATCTGCTAAGTAAAATATGAGGGGTCAGCCAGAGAATCTGTATTTCAAAAACATTCCCTACGTGATTTTTATGTAGTCAGCCTGGCACCAGTTCAAGGATTAGAATTTTAAAACAAGGGTATTAGTGTTGGTGCATTAAGGCTATCTAGTGGGGTACTGGTGGTACAGGTAGATATGACAGAAACAGAAATAATTATAGGGAACAATAGATGAGTAAGAAAAGTGCTGCCTCTTTTTGTATATCATTTCACAAAGTGAATTTACAATTATTTTAATTTAATTCTCACATTAGCTCTGTGGGTGGGTGGCAGTGTGTCAATTTTATAAGGAATAAAAGTGAAGCTCAAAGAAGAGAAGATCACTTGTTTAGGATCTCACAGCCAAAGGCAGAACTCAGGTTATTTGATGACAAATCTGTCATTTTTGCCACCTGTACAACTTTCTTCTTAAGTCTCAGAAAGCAAAGGCATCAAGTTAAAAAAAGGGAAATATAATTGGTCAATAAGAAACCAACATCCAGCAGTGGTAATATGATAAAATCATACAGGGGCCGATATAACATTAGCATTACATTAGGTACTTTTAGTATATGAAATCAATTTCTATTCA
Organism: Mellivora capensis; assembly: GCA_004024625.1. Taxonomy (NCBI): domain Eukaryota; kingdom Metazoa; phylum Chordata; class Mammalia; order Carnivora; family Mustelidae; genus Mellivora; species Mellivora capensis. Next base: position 17,828 of record PISX010017240.1, on the reverse strand, counting down.
AAATGTCTCTTGGTTCGATAATGTGTGGCAGAAGATGAACCAGCCTCAAAGATTCCTCTACCTCCACAGAGTGGCAAAGACCTATACAGAGCCTGTGTTACCTGGCAGAAGGCAACCAAGTTAGGTGATTATTTCCTTTGTAGGCACACCAGTAGAGATGGAGTGGAGATCCTACCAGCACTGGATAGCCAGAGAATAGGCAAGGGAAAATGCTCTCTGCCCATAGTTGTGGTATTCCCGACTTTCTACCTTATGACACTGGGTGGCCCATGGGAGTATCTTCTGCCCCCAGAGCTCAAGTAGTGTTAGGGCATGAAACAGACCAGAGTAGCATTGTAAGGACTCAGAAAAGTAAACTGTCTTTGGAATTATGGCTTACAAAAGTAGGCTAGAACTGACAAACTACACCTAACCAGCTTACTGCTTGCTAAAGTAGAAGGTCTAAATAGGACTAAGAATCTCCTAATATAATATCCAAGGATACAGTAAAATAACTAATCATACCAAGAACCAGGAAAATCACAATGTGTACAAGAAAAGAAAATCAACTGATGCAATGCTGAGATAGAGAAGATTGTTGTAACCATCTGAAACAGGTTTTAAAGCAGCCACCATAAAGTTGCTTCAACAATTAATTATAAATTCCCTTGAAACAAATGAAAGAAAACAGAAAAACCCAGAAAAGAAGTTATAAAAAATGAAATGGAAATTCTAAAACTAAAAATCAAAATAACTAAAATAAAAAATCCTCTAAATATGCTCAATATTAGGAGATCACAGAAGATAGAAATAAGGAACTTGAGGACAGATGAATAGAGTTTATTCAATCTGAACAGCACATAAACAAAAACACTGATAAGAGTGAAGGAGGAAACTTAGGGACCTGTGGAACAGTAACAGGATAGCTAACATTTAATATCATGGGAGGCCCAGAGAGAGGAGAAAGAGTGGAACTAAAAACATATTCAAAGAATTAATGGCTGACAGCTACCCACATTTTGGCAAAAGAAATAAACCTACTGATTCAATGAACTGAATGAACATCAAATAAGATAAACCCAGGACACCCACACCAATAAACATCATAATTAAACACTGAAAACTAAAGACATAGAAATTATCTTAAAAGCAACTAGAGAGAAATAGTGCATTACCAATAAAAAATCAATCTGAAGGTCAGAGGATTTCTTCTTTCAAAGCATGGAGGTTAGAAGGAAGTGGTACAATATTATTCATATACTAAAAGAAAAAACTGTCAGCCACAGGTTCTATATCCAGCAAACCAATCATTCAGGAAAAAATTAAGGAGATTCTCAAAGGTAAACTAGAGAAATCTCTTGCTAGCAGATATGTCCTTTAAAATAGCTAAAGGAAGCTCTCTAAACAAAAAGGAAATGATAACAAAAGGCTCAGAGTTCAGAAAGAAAACATCAATGGAATGGGTAAAGATAAATAATGTAATAAACTATTCTAATTGTCATGAGTTTCCTAAACTGTATTTGATGGTTGAAGTAAAAATTATAAGTGTTTGTTTTAGTGCTCAATGTATGTAAAAAAAATACTTGACAAAATTATATTTAAAAAGTAGGAGGGATTTAAATGTTCCTATATAGTAAGATTTCAATTCTTCAAGACAGTAAATTGTTGATATGCATAGACTGTGATAAGTTACATATACACACACAAGCACAAATACCTAGAGCAACTAAGTAATAGACTAAAAACTGTCATAATAAAACAAGATAGGATCCTTAAAAATGTGTAAGAAACCCACAGGAAGGCAAGCAAAAAAAAAAAAAAAAAAAAGGAGGGGGGGAGAAACAAAAATAAATAAATAAATGGCATACCTAAGCACTAACATATCAATAATTACTTTAAACATAAATAGTCTGGGGACGCCTGGGTGGCTCAGTTGGTTAAGCGGCTGCCTTTGGCTTGGGTCATTATCCCAGCGTCCTGGGATCGAGTCCCACATCGGGCTCCTTGCTCGGCAGGGAGCCTGCTTCTCCCTCTGCCTCTGCCTGCCACTCTGTCTGCCTGTGCTTGCTTGCTCTCTCTCTCCCTCTCTCTCTGACAAATAAATAGATTAAAACATTTTTAAACATAAATAGTCTAAATACATCAATTAAAAGACAGTGATTGGGAGAGTATATTTTAAAAATATGATCCAATTATATCCTGTTAACAAAAACTCACTGCAAACACAATATAGGTAAAAAACAAAGGGATGGAAAAAGATAATATCACACTAACATTAGGCAAAAAATGAAGATCATTATTATGAGATAAAGAAGATTTTAGAGAAAAGAAAATTAGAGAGAGATAGGATCACTACATGTTAAAAGTATAGATATGCCGAAAAGACACAGCAATCCTAAATGTGTATGCACTAAACAACAGTGCTTCAAAATACGTGATACCAAAACCAAATTGAAAAGACAGATAGGCAAATCCAAAATTATAGTTAGGGACTTTAACACTCCACTCACAGCAATTGTTAGAGCTACTAGACAGAAAATTAGACAAAATATTGAATAACTGAACAAACACTACAATTATTCAAGAGAGCCTAATTTACATTTTTGTAATAGTCTCTCAACAACAGAAGAATACATTTTCTTCAAGCACCCATGAAACATTCACCAACACAGGTTATATCCTGGGTCAAAAAGCAAACTTCAACAAACTTAGAAGCATTAAAAGAACGCAAAATATGTTCACAGAGTAAATGGGAATCAGACTAGGAATCAGTGACACACAGAAAATAGGACAATCTACAAACACTTGAAAACTTAAAAAACACACTTTACACAACCCATGAATCAAAGAGAATTCTCAAAGGGAAAACACAGAACTTAATGAAAATAAAAACACAACATATCAAAATTTATGGATGCAACTAAAGCAGTGATAACAGGGAAATTTATAGCACTGGATGCTTACATTTAGAAAAGGGGAAAAAAAAGAAAAGGGGAAAGGTCTCAAAGAAATTTAAATTCCTACCTCAAGAAACTAAACAAAGAAGAGTATAATATACACAAAATAATCAGAAGGAAGAAATTAATAAAGACAAGAGAAGAAATAAATGAAACTGAAAGCAGGAAGACAAAGAGAAAAATCAATGAAATAAAAATATGGTTCTTTGTAAAAAATCAGTAACATTGATAAATCTCTAACAAGACTGACAAAAGTAAAAAGTAGAATAGACACAAATCACCAGTATAAGAAACAAAATAGGGGATTACTATAGAGCCTATAACCATTAAATGGATAATAAGTTTCCTGAAGTAGGCATACTCTTCCTTATTCCTCTAAGTACAACAAAAAATCCTGGACATTATATAATAAAACAAATATAAGAAGATTCAGAAAGCGGAGAGAAGAAGGCAAACTCTCTAGAAAATTTGGAACCCAAAGATAACAGAATGATAAGTTTTCCAGGTTTTCCAGGCTTCTTCCAGGCCTGGAACGGAAGAAGTCAGAAGCCCAGAAATACCAACAGGAGCAAAGAAAAAGCCCTAACAAAATCCTCTTTGAGCCAAAGAGCCAGAAAAGGAGTAATCTAGCATGAGAGACAACTTTTAGACAATAACCACTGTACTCCAGGCAACACTACAGAAAAACACCCGTGGCTCCATCTCACCCATGCCAACAAAGGCCAAATGGAAACCCTAAAATTCCACCCTAATAAAGTTATAACAAGGCACCCAACCTCTGGCTGATGTGGTGTCAGAGAAGGCCAAATAAGGAGCTGGGACTTTCATCCCCAGCAGCAAGTAACTAGACTCCCCCACCTGAAATGTCAGAAAAGACTGACCACGTGGTGAGCTGGAACTCTTATCCCTTTGCAGCAGTAATAAGGAGCCCCTCCTCTCTCAGGTGTCAAAGAAGACCAAGTGTGGAACCTGGACTTCTATCTCTACCAGATAATAATGAGGTGAAAAATCCCTCTTCCCCCCCTGGCAAAACAGGATCATGAAAAGCCAGTTAAAGCAGAAGGTTTGAATAAGATCCAGAGCCTTAAAATAAAACGTTAAATGTTGAGGTTTTGATAAATAACCACTTGTCATAGCAACAACCAAGAATATCTCAAACTGAATGAAAAAAGATAAAAACCAGCAGTAAGATAACAGAGATGGTAGGATTCTATAACAAAGATTTCTAAAGTAGCCATCATAAGAATGCTTCAGTGAGTAATTATGAATACTCTTGAAATACATGAAAAAAAATTTAAAGACTTACAAAAAATAGAAAGTCTCAGCAAAGAAACCGAAGATATAAAGAGGAACCAAATGGAAATACTAGAATTGAAAAAGAACAACTGAAAGAAAAAGTTTAGTTCATGGGCTCAAACAGCAGTCACATCAAATCAAACTTCTGAAAACTAAAGACAGAGAGAAAACCTTTGCAGCTGGAGAAAGTTGAAACTTTACCTTTTGGGGAAAAACAAAATGGCAGTGAATTTCTTATAAGAAACCAGGAAGCCCAGAAGAAAGTGGCATATTTCTCAAGTGCTGAAAGAAAAGAACTACCAAACACTGAATCCTATACACAGTGAAAATACTGTTCAAGAATTGAAGGGAAATCAAGACATGTCAGATATTGGCAAACTAACAAAATTTGTCACCAGCAGACCTCACCTAAAATAATGGCTAAAGGAAGTTCTGGAAGATAAAGGAAATTATAAAAGAAGGAATCTCAGAATATCAGGAAGAAAGAGTCAAAGAAGAGCAAAAATAAGGTAAATACAATAGACTTTCTTTCCTTGACTTTCTGAGTTGCATTTGACAGTTATATCAAGTTATAACATTGTCTTATGTGTTTCACAATTTATGTGGGGTAATATTTAAGACAATTATATTATAAATGGAGGAGGGAAGAATAAAGGGACTTAGAGAAGTAAGTTTTCTAAATTTTACTTGAACTGGTAAAATGTCAATACCAGTAGACTAATAAATTATGTACACACAATGTAATACCAAAAACAACCACTAAACAATACAAAGAGATACATTCAAAAGTGCTACTAAAATGGAGTTCTTTTTTAAAAAAATTTTATTTATTATTTATTTTAGAAAGAGTGAGAGTGAGAGTGGGCACACGTGTGAGCAGGGGGAAGAAAAGGGGATGGAAAGAATCCCAAACAGATTCCACACTGAGTGCGGCGCCTGATGTAGGGTCTCAATCCCATGACCCTGAGATCATGACCTGACTGGAACCAAGAGTTGGATGCCAAACTGATTAAGCCACCGAGGTGCCCCTAAATTCTTTTTTTAAAAATGGATTCCACTTACGTACCTCACAGGAAAGCAGGAAAAGGAAAAAGAAAAAACCCCACAAAACAGAGAATAAAGAAAAGAGGAAAAAATTGGCAGATTAAAACCCTAACATATCAATAATTAGCTTAAAAGTAAATGGTCTAAACAGTAGTTCTTTCTGATCAGTATGCAAAGTACTTCCAGTACTATGTTAAGAATGGTGAGAATATGTATTCTTGCCTTGTTTCCATCTTAGAAAGAAACTATTCAGTTTTTTTACCATAAAGCATTATGTTTGATATAATTTTTTATAGATGCTTTTGATCAATCTGAGGAAGTTCTCCTCTATTCCCAGTTTGCTAAGGGTTTGAATCATGAATGGGTGTTGGATTTTGTCAAGTGCTTTTTCAGCATTAATTGATATGATCATATAATTTTTCTTCTCTAGCCAATTGATATGTGGGGCTAAATTTATTAATTTCTTACATAAAACCTGGAATAAATCACACTTAGTCATAATATATAATTGTTTTGTATATTGTGACACTTGATTTGCTAATATTTTGTTGAGGATTTTTGCATTTAATTTGGTGAGAGATATTGGTCCTTATTTTTCCTTTTTAGTGCTGTTTTGACTTATTTTGTTATCAGAGTGATCCTGGTCTCATAAAATGAATTGGGAAATATTCCCTGCCCTTCTACTTTCTGGAGCAGATGGTGTAAAATTGGTGCTATTTCTTAAAATATTTGGTAGAGTTATTCCATGAAATCATCTAGGCTTGGAGATTCCTTTTAAAAGAGATTTTAATTACATTCAGCTCTCTGTATGTTGTAACTTGATTTGAGACTTCCTCTTAGACTGATGGATTATTTTGAGGCATGTTATTTAATTTCTAAGTGTTCAGAGAGTTTCCTGTTGTTTTTCTCTTATTAATTCCATTATGATCAGAGAACACACGCTTTAATTACAATTCTCAAATTTGATGAGGGTTGTTTTACAGTCCAGGATATATGTTTTACCTTGATAAATGTTTCATGGTGCTTAAAAAAAAATGTGTAGTTTGCTGTTGTTGGGAGTGGTGTTTTATATATGTTAATTAGATTTTGTGGGTTCATTGTGTTGTTCAGTTCTTCTCTGTCTTTGTTGGTTTTCTGTCCACTAGTTCTATGAATTGTTATAAGTCGTTGATATCCCAATTATATTTGTGGATTTATCTATTTTTGTTTTATGTATTTTGAGGCTCTGTTGTTTGGTGTGTATACCTTTATGATTGTTACATTATTCCAATGTACTGATCCTTTTGTCATATTGTCCTTCTTTGTCTCTATTAAGAAAGTAGAATAGACACAAATCACCAGTATAAGGAACAAAACACAAAACAGGGGATTACTATAGATATATAGAACTTTTGTTATTTCTTTTGCTTGGAATCACACTTTATCATATTACACTTTATTCATATAATCATCCCTGCTTTTTTCATTAATTTTTGCATGATACACCTTCTTTATTCATTTTTACTTCCAATCTACCTATTTGGTTGTATTCCGAATGATTTTATTGTAGACAACATATAGTTGGATAATATTTTATAATCCCTTCTGCTAATCTCTTTTAATTGGCATATTTAGATCATTTATATTTAATGTAGTTATCAATCTGTTAGCACTTACATCTGCCATTTTGTATTTTGTTTTCTGTTTGTTTCCTCTGTATAATTCCTGTTTTCTCTTTACTGCCTTCTTGTGGGTCACTTGAATGTTTTTTAAGGATTGCATTTTTATTTATAATACTTAAAAATTTTTTTTAAATTTATTTATTTGTCAGAGAGAGAGGGAGAGAGAGAGAGAGCACAGGCAGAGGCAGAGGGAGAAGCAGGCTCCCTGCCGAGCAAGGAGCCTGATGTGGGACTCGATCCCAGGACGCTGGGATCATGACCTGAGCTGAAGGCAGCTGCTCAACCAACTGAGCCACCCAGGCATCCCTATAATACTTTTGAGTATTCCACTCAATATAGTTTTGTGGTTGCTCTAGGAATTATAATACTTACATAGCTTATGACAGTCTACTGATATTGATGACTTAGTAATTCAAATGAAGCACAGAAATCTTATTCCTAATTAGATCCATTTATACTCTGCATTTTAATTTTTTAAAAACATTTTTAAATTTAAATTCAATTAACTAACATAATGTATTATTTGTTTCAGAGGTACAGGTCTGTGATTCATCAGTCTTCTATAACACCCAGTGCTCATTACATCACATGCCTTCTTTAATGTTCATCACCTGGTTACTCCATCCTTCCACCCCTCTCCCCTCCAGTAACCCTCAGTTTGTTTCCTATGGTTAAGAGTCTCTTATGGTTTGTCTCCCTCTCTGTTTTTGTCTTATTTTACTTTTTTCTGAATTTAATTTTTTTGATAATAGCTCTAAAGAGGTGCAATTGACACACACAATTCATCCTTTTAACATGTACAATTTAATGGTTTTTCAGAGATGTGCAAACCTCACCACAATTAACTTTAGAACATTTTTTGTCATCCCCAAAAGAAACCCTATAACCCTTAGCAGTCACCCTCATTTCTGTCCAACTTCCTCCAATCCCAAGGAGCCTCTAATTATTTTATGTCTGCATTGATTTCCCTCTTCTGGGCATTTCATATAAATGGAATCACAGCACATATTACTGGCTTCTTTCACTTAGTGTAATGTTTTCATGTACTACCATACATCAATGTTCCATTGTATGAATATACCACATTTTACTTATCCATCTCTCAGTTGAAGGATATTTGGGGTGTTTCCATTTTCTGGCTATTATAAATAATGCTGTTATGAACACTGATGTACAAGTATTTGAATATATGTTTCAATTATTTGGTTATACTTGGGAATGGGTGTTGGATCATATGGTAACTGTATGTTTAGCATTTTGGGGAACTGCCAGACTATTTTTTTCCCAAAAGGGTTGCACCATTTTACATTCCCACTGACAGTTTATGATAGTTCCAATTTCTCCATGTCCTTGCCAACTCTTGTTATATTGTCTTTTTGATTATAGCCACCCTAGTGGGTATGAAGTTGTATCTCACTATGGTCTGAGTTATGTTTCCTTAATGGCTAGTGATATTGAGTACTCTCCCTTCTTTTTCAATATAAATATATCTTAATTGCCTTAAGTATTTCCTCTACATACATTTGGCCACATCTTATGGTATTATAATTTTTGCTTCAACCATCAGAAATGATTTTAGAAACTCACAAGAACTAGCATAGTCTATTATGTTTACTCCTCTTTTCACCATAAAGGTGTACTTTCTTTTCTGAAGTTCTGAGTCTTATTCTGTTAACATTTCTGTTAATAGAACTTCTTTTAGCCAATCTTTAAGTGTAGGTTTGCTAGCAATAAATATTCTTCTTCATCTAAAAATTCCTTTACTTTCTCTTAATTCCTGAAGGAATTTTTCTTGATACAGACCTGTGGTTGACCATTTCTCAGCATTTGAAAAATATTGTACCATTTCCTTCTGGCCTATATGCTTTTAAATAAAAAAATCTGTTGACAGTCTAACTCGTGTTCCCTTATAAGCATCATTTTTTTCCCAGGATGCTCTCAAAATTTTAAAATATCTTTAGTTTTCAGAAGTTTAATTATTATGTGTCTTAGCATGGGTTTATTTGGGCTTATTAAATTTGTATTTCACTTATCTTCTTGAATATGTATTTTGCCAATTTCAGGTTTTTAGCCATCATTACTTTTTAAGAATTTCTTTAAAAATCTAATTGTGATAAAATACACATAACATAAAATTTACCATGTTAACCATTTTAAGTGTATAGTTCAGTAGGGTTAATTACCTCCACACTGCTGTACACGCAATCTCCAAAACTCTTTTAATCTTGCAAAACTAAAACTCTATGCCCATGAAACAACTCTTCATTCCCCTCTACCCCTAGCGCCTCTCAGTTATCATCCAATTCTCTCTGAATTTGACTACTCTGGGTACCTCATATGAGTGGAGTCATGCAGTATTTGTCTTCTTGTGACTGGCTTATTTCACTTAGTATAATGTCCTTATGATTCATCCACGTTTTAGCACATCAGAATTTCTATCCTTTTAAAATCAGCCATTTCTTCAAGTCCTCTTTCAGTACTTCTTTTTCTCTTCTCTCCTTTTGGACACTGATGATATCAATGCAAAACTTTTGTTATTATCCCACAGATTCCCTGAGGCTTTGTTCATTTTTTTTCCAGTCTAGTTTCTCTTTGTTGTTCAGACTGAGTAAATTCTACTGCTCTGATCTCAAGCCCACTGATTCTATTATCTGTTATCTCCACTCTACTATTGAGCCCATTCACTGAATTTGTTTCACTTATTTTTTTGTTCTATATTTTTGATTTGCTTCTTTTTAAAAAATAATTTCTATTGCTTTGCTGAGATTTTGTATGTTTTTTTAAAAATTTGTAATTACTTGTTGGATCATTTTTATTATGGGTGCTTTATAATCCTTGTCAGATAAAATCTGTTTCATCTGAGCATTGGTGTCTGTTCTCATTCATGAGTTATTTCTTTTTAAAACTGGGAGGTTTTTAGATACTGTATTATTAGACAAGATTATATTTAATTTTCTTTTTAAGGAGGTGGTGTTGAGGTATAATGTGAGAGTTGAGTATGTGTGCATGTTCCTGCTGCATCTCACTGACATGACCTTGGTAAAAGTGGGCCACTGACCCATACTTCCTTGTTGCAAATGGGTGGAATGGAGGTTCAGCCACCTCTCTGTATCTGCTAGCACTATCCCAGTGAAAGTGGGCCACTGATACACAGGGCTTCTGGGTTTTGTTATCTTTTTTTTCTGGCTTTTGTTATCTTTGAATGGAAGTATAAGCTCAGTTCTCTCATGGGACCTGCTGACACCAGTGGAAGGGAAAGAAAAGTACCAACTAGCTCTACCTTTACCACCTCGTTAACGCAAGACTCATTGATGCTGACTGGCGATAAAGACTCTGCTCTCCACTGGGCCCCACTGAAATGGGGATGCAGTGAGGGATAGGAGTGCTGACTAACCCTGGTTCACACTGCCTCTTTCAGTCTCATTGCTGCCAGATGGGTATATAGTTGCAGCTTCCCACTGGGTGTCCCTGACAACAGGGGTGGGGAGTGGGGGAAAGCAGAGTGTTTACTAGCCTTGATATGCATCCCGTTATTCAGTCTCTTTAATGTGAAGGGGGTGGAAGCTCAGCCTCTCCACTGGGCCCTATTAATACAGAGATGGTGATGGAGTCCAGTGGTGACTAGCCCTGAATTGCACCTAGTTGTTAATTCTTTTTGCTTCTGGCTGTGAATGAGGCAGCTTAGCTTGCCACTGGACTGGGATGACAATACTCTGGAAGGAGAATAGGAGCACCACCTAGTTCTGCCAAATAGGGGTTTAGAAAGCCTGTCTGCCCAATTCTGCCAACACCACCCCAACAGTGGTATAGGAGCATACTGCCTGCTTTTTTGTGGGAAGGAGTGGCGTGAAATATTCCTTCCTGTTAGGCTCCATTGAAATAAGGGGGCAGTGGGGAGGGTGTGATTTTTCTGTTGGTATTTGGCTACAGTAGAGCAGGTATTGTCAAAAAGGTTTTCTGTTGTTAGGCAACCCTTTCCTCCTTTCCTTTAGATATGGGGATCAGGATTTTCTTAGAGATGTTTTTGTCTGTGCCTGTTGGCAGTTGTGGACTGGAGGCTTCTGTAGTGACCTGTCTGGGATATATGGGAGACAAAAAGGAAACCCAGAGAGTGTACCACTGTATTGTTCCTCAAGTTCTGAGGCCATCACCTGTTGTTTCCACTTTTCAGTCTTGTTTGTGTGTCTTATGCCCAAGGGATGTTAGTGTAAGAGGAAAAACCTAGAAGGAATGAGGTTTCTTCATCTTGGCAGAAACATAAGTCCTTCTATTTTCTTTTTAAGAAAAAAAAATCAGCAGAGCATACAGTATCCTCAAAAATGGATTTTTTTGACATCTAAGTGAATTTCTGACAATAGTAATGATTTAAGGAATAAACCATACTGAATGAGCGTCTAGGAAAACTTAAAGAGATGGAAATTTACTAGGTTTATGAAAGGCAGTGCAAAATACCTTTCCTAATTTTAAGGGAAATTTGTGGAATGTTAAACCGATTACTCTTGGTGTGGTCCAAGTTCTCTTTTGTGGGTTTATAAAGCTTTTTGTTTCTTGGGGGAAAGATATAAGTGGCAGGGAAACTTTGGCTCCATGTACATAAAACAAGATTTGACATTCACAGTTACTGTTAAGTAAAAGTAAGACTGGTGGAAGTAGGTTCTCCTGGGGTGTTGTCATAGCAGCAGCTTTAAGTCTCAAAAGCAACAGCAGAACATTTTTCCCATACACACGTTCTCAACTCAAAGTAGTAGTGACTTTTACTTGTTGGGTTTCTTGGTGTAAACTATATAACTCAAATTCAATGTTTCAGAAAAGGCCAACATCTTCACTTTAAAAACCCTGTCTTATATGCCATTTTCTGGTCCTAAAACTCTTCCCCCTCAAACCAGTATGCTTCAGATGTTGCTGCATTACTGGTACCAGACTGATTATAGCATTAAATATTACAAGGAAAAAGCCAAGTGTCTGACCGTGCTAAGTCACTTGGAGCAATGTATTTGAAAGAACTTTGGAGTAAAAAAGACCGTGGATTAATTACTGAATATGCTACTAACTAGTTGTGTGGCTTTGGGCTAATTAATTTTCCCAAGCCACAGTTTGCTCATCTGTAAAATGAGAACAATCATATCGACTTTACAGGATGGTTATAAGAATTCACTGAATTCTTTACACATAAAGTAAGGGCCTAAATTTGGTGTTCAACAACTCTGAAAAAGTTTCTGAGGAACATGACTAGCCTCTGACAATTATGTCTATATTCATCCAATATTTCTCCCACTTGACCATGTAACAACTTGTTTCCTGCTTCTCCCATGCCTTAAATTCAATATCTGTACTTATGCATGTTACAGGTTATGGGACAAAGAACCTATCATTCATTTGGAACAGGAAAAGACTGAAATGCTCATTTTATCCTGATATTTATAGTTACTAACCCCAGTCTTCAGAATAGAAGCCCACAATGCTCAAAGGAAAAAACCACCATTTAAAAAATTTTGCAATGCAACTGAAATATCTCTTGCTCAATTCTCTTATATTTTATAGTACAAGTTTGTTTCTATAGTACAAGATTGCTTTTATGTGTATGAATGGGGAAACTGAACCTAAATTTTGAGTTGTAATGGGGTATTAATGATACTGTATACCACTAGTATAATGTCCAAGGTCTTATCCCATCATCTCATTAATGGTAAAGAGAGATGAACATCACCAAGACAGTAGTTTGGGAATGGGTGTATGTCTTGTGGCTTTACTAAGATTCTAAATTTTCATTTAAAAAAACTCACTTTTATGATATATGGAAGTGTTGAATCACTATATTGTACACCTGAAACTAATATTACACTATCAGTTAACTAACTGGAATTTAAATAAAAACTTAAAAATTCACTTTTAGCTTCTTCCACCCAGAAACACTAAAGTAAGTTCATGCCCTGCAACCCTAGTGGAATGCTTATGGCTAGAAGAAGTTTCCAGCCAAAAAGCTCTTTAAAAAGGGTACCCAACACTCAGGTTAGAACAGGTCAACATTAATACTTTAAGGTTAAGATTAGGTCTGGAAGCATCAAAAGGCAAAATGATCACCTGCCAAGGGAGGCAAACTAACACAGGAAGACTTCATTTTTGTTCTTATCTTTTCTGACCACCTGCACCCTCTGCTCAAATTACTTAGGATTTCTGAGGTTGATATTCTGTTTGTATGTAAAATGAGAATACCCTTCATTTCATGTGCAAGAATAATGTTAGAATGCCTAGCACAATGTCCAGATCATAGTAGGAATACAATAGGTGAAAGTTATTTTTAGAACTGAGTCTGAGGTCTATATCACAGCACTTGGTTTATTTAGTCCATAATAAATGAATTAGATAGGTTAAATAGTTTTATGAAACAACTTTAAGTCAGCCTAAAATGAACATAATTTCATAGTTGGAAGAAACCCTAGAGGTCATTGAAGGTTTTTGATTTAAATGTGTAAGAGTTTTGTTTTGGCAGAAATTTGATCTTATGTTGTAATGAGCTCAGACAAATTCTTTTGCTGCCATACTCTATGACTAAGTTATTCAGAAGAAAACATGTGTTATTAGAGCCTAACAGTTAACATCATAGTTAAGTGTTATAGCATACTTACTATAGTAGGTCTTTGTAGGCAAAATTCAATCAGTTTAATAAAGAGACCAAATATATTGGTTAGATGTTAAAGCACAGATATATCAATAGACTATAATCTTACTCAATTTCTGTCAACTGAATCATAGAAAGAAGTGGTCCTTAAAAAAGGGTGAGGGAGAGGAAGTAGTGACTTCTTGTTTCCCAGTTTAGACCACTCAGTTCTGTAGGGAAACTAATGTGGCAAAGGTAGACCACCATTGTCAAAGAAACTATGGAGACCTGAAATCATGGTAAAATCAGAGCCGTTTGAGTTGTGACCAAACATCAAATCACATGGGGAGTAAGAAAATATACCCTGGATTTTTCTTTTTTAAGTTATAACAGAAGCAATAAAAATAATGATGAACACAAGTGACAAAAGAAAAAACAGATACAGCGGATTTCATAAAAATCAAAAACTTATGTGCTGCAAATGATAACAACGAGAAAGTAAAAAGACTACCTATAGAATGGGAGGGAATATTTACAAATCATGTATCTTACAAGAATTCAACCCAGAATATATATGGAACTCAATAATAAAAAGCCGGGGCACCTGGATGATGCAGTTGGTTAAGTGTCGACTCTTGGTTTCAGTTCAGGTGGTGATCTTAGGGTCATGAGATTACACACTGCATTGGGCTCCAGACTCAGTGTGGAGTCTGCTTGAGGTTTTCTCTCCCTCTCCCTTTGTCCCTCCCACTCATGCTCTCTCTCTATCACATAAATATATGATTAAAAAAAGAACTCAAGAATAAAAAGAAAAATAACCCACTTCAAAAATGGGTAAAAGATCTGAATAGACATTTCTCCAAATATTGTATACAAAGAGCCTATGAGCGCATAAAAAGATGCTTAACATTATTAATCATCAGGGAAACATAAAGCAAAACCACAATGAGAGACTACTTCATACTGACTAGATGGCTATAATAAAAAAGAGAGATAATAATAAGTGTTGGTGAGGATATGGAGAAATTAGAACCCTCGTATACTACTAGTGGGGCTGTAAAATTGTGCAGCTGCTTTGGAAAGCAGTCTGGAAATTCCTCAAAAGAGAAAACACAGAATAATTGTTTGATCCTGAATTTCACTCTTGGGTCTGTACCTAAGAGAGACCCCACAAGATCCGGGGAGACCGCCCTGGAAGAGTGCAGGGATCTGTGGGGTTTGGAGACTCCAGGCAGGGTTGTGTGCCAGAGACAGAGACACTTGGTCACAGGCTGGGTGAGCTCAGAGCGCAGCCAGAGGCCAGGGACATGGGAATGATTGAGTGCTTTTCTCCAAGGGCACACTGAGAAGTGGGGCCCCGAGCTCTCGGCTCTCGGCTCCTCCGGGCCAGAAATGGGGAGGCTGCCATTTTCATTCCTGTCCTCCAGAACTCTAAGGAAAGTGTTCAGGGAACAAAAGCTCCTGAAAGTGAACCCGAGCAGATTACTTAGTCTGGCCTCTGGTAAGGGCGGTGCAATTCCTCTTCAGGCAAAGACACTTGAGAATCACTATAACAGGCCCCTTCCCGAGAAGATCAGCAAGAAATCCAGCCATGACCAAGTTCACTTACCAAGGAGAACAGCAGAATTCCAGAGGAGGAGAAAGCAAAGCATGGAATTCATGGCTTTCTCCCCATGATTCTTTAGTCTTGCAAAGTTAATTAGATTTTTTAATTACATTTTTTTCTTCTATATTTTTTTTTACTTGTACCCTTTCCACTTTTAACATTTTAACTAGTTTATCTTAACAATACCTTTTTTTTTTAAATTTGACAGACAGAGATTACAAGTAGGCAAGAGAGGCAGGCAGGGAGAGAGAGGAGGAAGCAGGCTCTCCGTGGAGCAGAGAGCCCGATGCGGGGCCCGATCCTAGGACCCTGGGATCATGACCTGAGCTGAAGGCAGAGGCCTTAACCCACTGAGCCACCCAGGCACCCCTTAACAATACCTTTAAAAAAATCTTTTTTGAACTTTCATTATTATAGTCATATTTTATCCTTCATTGTATCTAACTTTATTTTTTGTATACACATAGGGTTTTTTCTTCTAAAAAAATTTGGGATACAACTTCTAATAGATCAAAATATACCCTAAATCTAGCACAGGGCTATGTTCTAGTCTCCAGCTCGAGCAAATTCTCTCCACTTTCTTTTTCCTTATTCTCCCAACCAACTTATCAACTCCTTTTTTAGAAATTAAAAAAAGGTTTTTTTTCATGTTTATAGTCATATTCCATCCCTTCATACTGTTTACCTTTATATATGTTTTTCATTCTTTAAAATTTTGGGAGGCAGTTTCTTCTAAGAGACCAAAATACTCTAAAAATTAAGAGTGTGACCCTGTTCTATTCACCAGTCTAATATATATATATTTTTTTTTCTTCAAAAATTTTTTTTTCCTGAACTTCTTTTTAACACCTTTCTTCCCCCCATGATTTGGGGTCTCATCTGATTTGATTAAAGCACATTTTCCTGGGGTCTTTGCCACCTTTTTAGTATTCTATTCACTCCTTCATATGTTTTTATCTGGATAAAATGACAAGGCGGAAAAACTCATCACAAAAAAAAAAAAAAACAAAAAAGAACAGGAGGCTGTACCAAAGGCCAGGGACCTAAGCAATATGGACATTGGTAATATGTCAGATCTAGAGTTCAGAATGACGATTCTCAAAGGTCCTACCCGGGCCTGAAAAATGCATGGAAGATATTAGAGAAACCATGTCTG
Source organism: Mellivora capensis (assembly GCA_004024625.1). NCBI lineage: Eukaryota > Metazoa > Chordata > Mammalia > Carnivora > Mustelidae > Mellivora > Mellivora capensis. Next base: position 1,531 of record PISX010017240.1, on the reverse strand, counting down.
GAGAAATAAAAGCCCTTTCTGGAGAAATAAAAGAACTAAAATCTAACCAAGTTGAAATAAAAAAAAGCTATTAAAGAGGTGCAATCAAAAATGGAGGCTCTTACTGCTAGGATAAATGAGGCAGAAGAGAGAATTAGTGATATAGAAGACCAAATGACAGAGAATAAAGAAGCTGAGCAAAAGAGAGATAAACAACTGCTGGACCATGAGGGGAGAATTCGAGAGAAAAGTGATACCATAAGATGAAACAACATTAGAATAATTGGGATTCCAGAAGAAGAAGAAAGAGAGAGGGGAGCAGAAGGTATACTAGAGAGAATTATTGTAGAGAAGTTCCCTAATATGGCAAAGGGAACAAGCATTAAAATCCAGGAGGCGCAGAGAACCCCCCTCAAAATCAATAAGAACAAGTCCACACCCCATCATCTAATAGTAAAATTTACAAGTCTTAGTGAGAAAGAGAAAATCCTGAAAGCAGCCAAGGACAAGAGGTCTGTAACATACAATAGTAAAAATATTGGTTTGGCAACAGACTTATCCACAGAGATCTGGCAGGCCAGAAAGAACTGGCGTGATATACTCAGAGCACTAAACGAGAAAAACATGCAGCCAAAAATACTATATCCAGCTAGGGTATCATTCAAAATAGAAGGAGAGATAAAAAAACTTCCAGGACAAACAAAAACTAAAAGAATTTGCAAACACCAAACCAGCTCTACAGGAAATATTGAAAGGGTCCTCTAAGCAAAGAGAGAGCCTAAAAGTAGTAGATCAGAAAGGAACAGAGACAATATACAGTAACAGTCACCTTACAGACAATACAATGGCACTCAATTCTTATCTCTCAATAGTTACCCGGAATGTAAATGGGCTAAATGCCCCAATCAAAAGACACAGGGTATCAGAATGGATAAAAAAACAAAACCCATCAATATGAGGTCTAAAAGAAACCCATTTTAGAACCAAAGACACCTCCAGATTTAAAGTGAGGGGGTGGGAAACAATTTACCATGCTAATGGACATCAAAAGAAAGCTGGGGTGACAATCCTTATATCAGAATAATTAGATTTTAAGCCAAAGACTATAATAAGAGATGAGAAAGGACACTATATCGTACTCAAAAGGTCTGTCCAACAAGAAGATCTAACAATTTTAAATATATATTCCCCTAACATGGGAACAGCCAACTATATAAACCAATTAATAACAAAATCAAAGAAACACATTGACAATAATACAATAATAGTAGGGGATATTAACACGCCCCTCACTGACATGGACAGATCATCCAAGCAAAAGATCAACAAGGAAATAGAGGCCTTAAATGACATACTGGACCAGATGGACATCACAGATATATTCAGAACATTCCATCCCAAAGCAACAGAATACACATTCTTCTCTAGTGCACATGGAACATTCTCCAGAACACATCACATCCTGGGTCCTAAATCAGGTCGCAACTGGTATCAAAAGATTGGGATCATTCCCTGCATATTTTCAGACCACAATGCTCTGAAGCTAGAACTC